>NQII01008562.1:0-50482 GCA_002778355.1 Clitarchus hookeri | reverse complement strand
TACCACATACCTCCCATACACAATTATTTCCGCGAGACGACAGCAGACACGCTCAGACACCTCCGGCAGATTTCTATCGTTAACCAGCAAAGTTAGGTTTAAAAATATAATGTTGTAGAATTTGTTGAAAGGGAATTTTATTTCGACCGATAGATTTTTGAGATGATTCCTTATGCAAAATTTCGTAGGAAGTGAAACTTACGACCCGCTTTACAATTAAGAATCAAAACTGTTTTTATTTTTTTTAAATATGCCTTAAGCCGCTTGAGAATAAGATTTCTTGTGTTAAATAAAGTCTGTTGATAGAAGTTGCATAAACCCTTTACGTTGTTAATTAATAAAAATATGGGTAGCTAGGTTACTATCGTATGAAAAATGTATAACCTCAAGTTTTTTTTATAATTTATTTCATTGACTGTAAACCAGTATGTTTCAACAAAAAAAATGGCTATCGTAGTAAAATCACTCTAACAACAGTTGTCTCTGTGAGTTTGGAAAAACTTTCGTTTACTCTTGCCATTTTTGTGGCTTTTCCACAAAATAATTTATTTAAACATCACTATAAGGGGAAAATACGTAAAGAATATGGACGTTTGAAATTAAAAATAAATTATAAATGGCAGTACATTTTATTTATAATGTGACTCGCCTTGAAAACTTTTTTGCTCTTAAAGTCCTCCTAATTTTTATTAAAACACGTAATTGTATTAATTATTCTTATCGTTGTATTCTTCGATGAGCAGCTGTTCCTGTCAACTTCCTTGCCGTCTGTGATTGGTGCTATTAAATGTTTATTCCTTGTTTTTTACAAAAGCTTGTAATGTTCTGGTTTCGCCACCGAACCAGATGGCGCTAGCAACGAAATTATTGCTTTTGTCTCACTTTTTAGTACTTAACGCTGATAATTCTGCAAAAGCTTGCGAATGCGGTGTATACACACCGGAAAGTCATTTCGCATATAGTTTCCCATGTAAAATGCGGTGTGGTGCCAGGCACAGAGCCGGAATGCAAGGGCGGAGGAAACGGGGATCCCCGAGAAAACCCGCCGACCAGCGGCATCGTCCGGCAAAATTCCCACATGCGAAAATCCGGGAGCGGCCCCGCAAGGAATCGAACCTGGTTCGCCTGGGCGGGAGGTGAGTAGTCTAACCACTACACCACCGCTGGTGTAGCCTAGAATTTAAAGATAGCTTTAAGAAATCACGAGGTTACTCAAAAGATGTCATAACACTTTGTCATAGAACCACAGTGCCCTATTTTAGTCCGGACGCATTTTGTATCCAAGATCGGCAAAGCACATCAATACTATGAAAAGCTAAGAATCCAGGTATTGGCTACCTGTAAACACAAATATAAATGAATATATGGAACCCATAATTGCCAATGTTAACTAGGTGTCTAGGTGACCTTGCGTTAAATTTTCTTCCTGGTGGTAATCTGGTGGAATCGTGGCGTGTTTGATTTTAGGGTTTGACTTCTAATACTTTTTACTATAAGGCTTTGAAGACTGGCGAAACCTTATTTTCACAAACTCTTGTGAAATGGTTACGTCCTTCTCACTTACAAATTAAAAAATCAACGATCTAGACAGGCATCGCACACGGCATCAAAAGTGAAACAGGGCAGCAACCGTATAGTGGCGGTGCGGTGGTGTAGTGGTCAGACTACTCGCCTCCCATTTAGGTTAACCGGGTTCGATTCCCGGTGGGGTCGCTCCCCGGATTTTCGCGTGTGGGAATCGTGCCGGACGATGCCGCTGGTTGACAAGTTTTCTCGCATCGCCCTATTCGGCTGTCAAGACCCCGATGTTGAGCCACCCAAATATCTCCAGCTATACAGTATGCAACAATAGCGCTAAGTCACAAGATTGTTTTCGTATAATTTGCTGTATATGCCAAAAGTGAAATTGTTTTTCTATCGACCTAATAACAGTAGCAAATTAAGGAAAGGTGTTTTCGTTGTACCTAATTCTACAGTTTTTAATAATCAATAAATTTCCATTTGATTATTTGTTTTGGCAACGAGACTGTAGCCCTAGAAAATTGTGACTCGCCAGGATCTATAGTGTATCATCCTCCTGGTGCCAAATAAAATGAATGGTGTGCTGAAAAGGGCGCGAGGACAACTTCTGCCAACATAACGCAACTACTACGCTCACCGCAGTATTAGGAACTGGGAAGGACTAACGCAAATGACTGTACAACTACTCCGGGAGTCGCTGTTCCAAACCCAATCTTGTTTGATCATAGAGTTTCCTGTGCAAGGTACCCACTCCAATTGAGGGATTACCAATGATGAATTATAATTTGAATCTCGGTTGTGGATTTCAGGTTTCAAGGTTTCACACGCACCACCAGGCGTCGTAATGGTTGTAATTGTTGTGGAATGTGCCAGTGGGGCGACTGGCGTGCGTGGAGATTGGAGGTACACCTGGGTGCGCCCCAGTCAAGGTCCTTCGGCAGTCGCTTGTCGCGAGCGATTACATTTCTTTCCATCTGCAACACGAAATGGTCCAGTTCTGGGGAAAATGATTGTTCTGAATTTGAGGCAAGTCACTGTTCAAGTTCTCCTTTAAAAGTATTCATTTGCTGTGATCTTTGCGCCTGTGATGAAACACGGAAACTGTCGAAATTGTTCTGTCGCAGTTGTTGGTTGTCTTTCGATAACATATCCAGAGGCGTAACTTACAACCCCGTAGACCACGCATTTAGGTGAGAGGGGCGCAAAGGCCAGTGGACACGCAAGTTTTGGCTGATTATGCGTGCTTGCTTTAAAATGTGCGCGAAGCACAGAACAAACCCTCCTACTCAACGAGCAGTATACGTGGTGCATTGCCGGCGTTGTGTTCTCGTTTGTGAATCCCCTGATTCCCTTACGTCAGTGACGGCAGAGTTAGCTCACGATCTTAGATATTAAACACATTCGGACTAAAATAGTACACTGTGGCTGAAAAGTTTAACATTGCAATGTATAAACTCTTTTGAGTAATTTTGTGGTTTCTTAAAGCTATCTTTTAATTCCTGGCTTAGTTGTAGTCGTGTGTGTATTGTGTGTACATAGTTTATTCGCGGTTTTTTTTTCACATTTTTTTAATCAAACGTTTGAAAAATTACCCCATGTATTTATTTATAAATTATGTTTCATTTATAATCAATACGAATCATAACAGTGATAAAATAGGTGTGTTTGTAATGCCTAGTAGGAAATCTTCTTATCAAAATATTATTTAACTTAGTGCGCACGAATGCGGTGCATTGTCATTTAGCGTAATTCCCTACACTTAGTTAAGCTTTGTTTGCACGTGGCGGAGGAATAGCCTAAAAGTAGAACTTTAGCAGGGCTTCAGAAAAGTTGGTAGTACCCGTGAATGGACTTTAATTGAATTCATTTCATTTATGTACCCTTTCCATTTCACTTGTAGTTAGTTATGAATAGAGTATTTTTGTAAACTAAAATTTAACTATACTAATGTTGGAAACAAAAAATACGCAAATTAATTAATGAATGTAGTAGCGAAAACACTTAAATGTTTAGTAGAAGGGAGCCTAAAATAATTTTTCTTGGGGGCCAACTAAAGAAGTTTCGTCAGTGCATGTACTTAAAAACGTGGAATCATACAACTGAGTTTTTAAGTCCGCAGTATTCGATACAGTCATTTTATTTAGAAATAAAAATGAGACTTTCTTCCAAACAGTTTTGTCCTCACTAGTGTTACTTCAGTGAAGCTTTTTTTCTTCTACGTACATGCCCGGTTTATAATCGATTATGTCGTTCAACCTGATATTTTAGCAGAATAACAGGAAGCAGAAACTTCAAGTCTCCAGAGCGTGAACTTGACGTGTTGACGGGACGTCTTGTATATACTGTAACTGTGGTTATACTGTTTGCGCCCAGCTCGGTAGTCACCAGTGTAAGTTACTGGTGGTTATGGGCTGTTCACGGTAAACTGAGCACTTTTGAAAGCCCTGCTTAAGATACACGTTGTGTATTCTTCAACCTTATGTAAAATTAACATTGGCATGGGCCTTATCACTTTATTCATGCGTCGGTCAAGTGAAACTATAAAATTATTAGAAAAGTAAATGTTTTACAAATCTGCTTTGTGTTACACTTCGATGCATTTAAAAAAAACAAAGCTAAATAAATAATTTAAGCTATCGCCAATGGTTACCTAACTCTTTTATATTCGACGTTAATGTATGGAACTACTTCCCCTCCATCGTTATCAACTTTGCTGGGCGTATGTCTCTCAGTGCGCTTGTTAAAATATATGCAGGTAAGCTCAGTGACCTCTAAGGTTAATTTCAAAAGTGCTCACTTTATCGCGAACAGCCTTTAGTAATTCTTGCGGACAGGCAGGCAGGCAGGCAGGCCTATGTGGTATAGGAAAAACAGATCTCGGGCGCGCGTAATGGGCACCGAGGCTGTAGCCGCCGCTACTCGACCTTGGAGGCGGAGCACATTGTCCAGTGTNTGTGAACTGGTTGTCCGCGTTCCCCCGCGGCAACCGCCTCAATCTCTCATGTTCACCTACCTATCTGTCTTTTTTATCTGCCGTCCACCCGGGCACACACGATCACGCCACTGCCTGCCGTGAAACGGTGGGGTGCGTTTCGGAACAGGTGACGTTACCCCACGAGGCTTCCGTTTACGCCGAATGTCTGCCAGGGTGGCGCTGCTTTCCAAAACGTTACTCTGCAAGTAAACTTTTCTCTTTGCCTGTCCCAAAACACATTAATTCACTTCTATTTTCTTTTCGCTAAGTCACAAAACTGCAGAGTAAAAGGAAATGTGCTCATTCTGGTTACATACACACACGAGAAAATTAAAAATGACGAGTGATAAAATTCGTATTTTTATTTATAAGTTAACTTGTCCTAAAGGTTGCATTTGTATACGTAATGTTTATCATCAACTTGTGGTAAGCAAAACTGTTTATGTGTATAACTTGTGGGGAAAGTGATAAATATATTTTGTAATTTAATTTGGTTGATTTATCAGTACATACTATTTGTAAACACAGTATGCTATTTACATCACGTTCGTTCCAAAACCACGTTTACTCTCGCTTTCATCATCTGTTACTTTACTCTCAGGGTAACGTTTTGGAACGCCGCCAAAGAGTGATTCAAGATTTGGAAAAATAAAAAAAAAAGGGAGGGGGTCATTTTCCTCATTGTGCAGATGCAGGCCTAGACTTTCGATTCTTAGAATTGGGGGAGGGGGTGCTGTCTGTATGTAATTTTAGGAAACAATATTAAGTTGATTACATGAAACCAGTATTTTACACAATAATTCTGGTATATTTTATTTCAATTTTAAATCATTCACAGGACAATATCATGTTCATGTCACTGTAAGGGTTTCTTTTTTTGGGGGGGGAGGGGGTGTATATCGCCTGTGACCCCTCTGGATCCACCCTTGATGTCTAAGTNTATATATATATATATATATATATATATATATATATATATATATACACACACACACATATTTTTTCAAAGTCAGGTTCTTTAAGGGATGGTTGTCTTAATTAAATAAAAGAATTTATTATACTTTCCTAATTTGTTTACAATAACTAAAAAGAAAATACTCTCGGCTCAATATCTCAGGCTATCACTTGCTATTTACAATTAATAAATTTAATTACTACGATTTACAATCACCTCAAATAAATTAATGTAATTAAATAACTAAAATCAGTCCCATAAACAGTGTATCAAATTCTATTGAATTATGTTATAAATTGTATGTCCGTATTTGACAGCTCCAGTATTTACAATAAAGTTCATATCACATGCCCATACAGTCCCACCTCAGTTCAGTCCATATCCCGCCAGTTTGAAATACTCTACAGATTTTCGAGCGCCCTCGTGCACAGTAAGCTTCAACTCGTATGTTACCATGCCCTCTCGTCTGTCCACACAGCACAAAACACTCGTCGGTCATCGTCTCGCAACCTCCGTCGTCGTCCGTCCTCTCTGCTGTCGTCCCGCGCCGCACCAAACTTATTTCGATTACCGCACTTCGGCCAGATGGCTTCCACAATACTGCCCATCCTCCAGCTGTGGTGGTATTTATAATGTCGGCCATAGCCGAGAAATTTCTCTAAATGCCACGTTGTGGGGCAGCTTTTGTGTTGTATTTTAGGCAAAGCATATTCTAGATGTTTTTATAGTTCGAGATTGCTGTTATAGAATTGACACACTGGTTGTGCAGTAAATAAGTTCTAGTGAAGTTGTACCTGCAAACCGTTGCTGTGCGTTAGCATTATATCATCTCGTTCACGTTAAAGCATCGCGTGAGAAGGACGAACCAATGATGGTTCGGAGGCCACTAAAATTAAAGGGGCCCTTTACGTATTCAACCTTCCTGTACATAAGTGCGTTCGTATCCACTTTGTGCAGTACACAGTTTGTATTTCTGTAGTAAGGGATAGGACATAGTTGTCGTTCCTACCAAGTGTATGGAGAAGCAGCTAGCTGTATGTCGTATGCAGCCCTGTTGTATGTGGAATGTTCTGTGGTAACTCCTGCTGTTGATTTCATTTATAAATAGCTCAAGTCCAGAACTTTGGTGGGTTTTGGATCCGTATTCGTTGGGAGGGGACGGGGTGCGTATTTCTCGTTTATAACCAGTGTATTAGTTTAAAGATGTCAATTTTCTAACAGTTTTGTTTATGTATGATTGTTAATCAACGCTTCACGCCACTACATATTAGATGGCCTTAACATTCGACGCCGCTGGTCGTCGGGTTTCCCGGAGATATCCCGTTTCCCCCGCCGTTATATTCCGATGCTGCTCCATTCTCACCTCATTTCACCCTCATTGACTCTCAAGACTTCGTTGTTAAGAGCCACCCAAATCTCTCAACTCACTGGCATTCGACCATGTACAGCAAAATAAAAAAGTACTCCGTACTTCGAGTATTCCGGGTTGATAGTAAAATGCTTACAAAATCGTAAGCGTTTTATGGACTTACGCCTTCGTAAAGAAACCCACGCACAAAAATTCGCTTCTCAGACTTTATTAGCTTTCATATAGTTTATTTACTTACGGACCAAGTCAGAGTAGTAAATGTCGTGATATCATAAAATTCACTGTGCTAGTGTGTGCATGGCACTACCTAAACAGCATCAGAATGTTCCAGAGTAGTTTCATACCATGAAGGTTTTTTTCTGAATGTCCAAGACATACACAGTTTGTCACTTTCGTATTCATACACTTCAGTTTTATGAAAATATCTTCATATTTCCTATAGTTCCAGTAATCATCATGTCTCTTTCGTTTAACAAAATTAAGCGTAAGTGATTTAATTTATTTATTATAAAAATAAGTCGTTTCTACAAAAATGTAACACAGAACACGAAATAAAACTAAGAAAGTTGCACGTGTCTGTGCTACATTGTTATTCATATAGTTGGCACATTTAGTTAATGAAACACACAAAAGAAAAGTTCTACCATTTTGTGGAGCAATATTTGGCTTTGATAACTACTTGGCATAGTTGACTGGTCTCTCACACCTTTTACGACTTTGTTATACCATTCTTCAGGCACTAATCTTTTCAGCACTTCTCTGGAAGAAACATTTCTGTTGTGTGCTCGAGACTTCAGAAATGCCCATACATATTCACTGGAGTTGAGAGAGAGAGAGAGAGAGAGAGAGAGAGAGAGAGAGGAGGGGGGTGTTTTAAATTGTTTTGGAATGTTCCAAATTAACCATTCTTCATTAAGACAGGCTGTATGCTTCTGGTTGTTGTCATGTTGAAACATGTAGGAAGTAGGAAGGTATCATTCCTAATCTGTCTGCACTTTGCTTGACATTCTTCTAAAGAACGTCATTATACAAAATCTTGTCCACTGTACCATTAACGCATTGAATATCCCCGACCTTTTTTGCATACACGCGCACCCAACCCATAACTGATCATTCCCTACTGTTAGCTGCTAGAAGTGTATTGCTAAAATCGGCCGTTTAAGCTTTTCCAATTACCTGTGGGCACCACCGGAGCCAAAAGGGTTGATTTTAGCCTCATTTGACCATATGAGATTGTTCCAAAACTCCTGGTTCTTTTTTAGGTGCTCTTTAGCAAAGAGCATATTTGCAGCACGGTTCTTATTGAAGTAGAGCCTTTTACTTGCTACCCTGCCATTAATGTCTCGATCAGGATCAACCAGCTCGAAGTTTTCTTCATTCCTTTCTTCCGACACATGTTCTTGGTCACAGTTTTTGTCTTCATTGGCCTCCTGGAATTCGATGCGGAAGAGAATTGTAAAAGCCATGCTTGCGTACACTGGTGGTGCAAATGGTAGAAGGCTGTGCAGGTTTTTGAACTTGATGTATTTGATCTTTGGTTTCACTTCACTGACTTTCAGTTCACGAAACCTGCGTGTATACATATATTTCAACTCGGCGCGACTTTAAGTTCATTGTAGAAAACTCTGCAATTTCGCATGTCTGATTTATATAAAAGGGCCTACGTTTCGTTCTTTGCGGAATGGAGCAATTACATTTTCTGTATACCAATTACTGTCTCTGTGGAATAGCACTTGAGAGAATGTGGAGGGATGAAGTCGTCGTGATTCATCCTCACAACGATGGACTTCTTACTAGCCTTGGCTACAATAGTTTCCCAGTGTTCTGAAACAAACACCCCCGGTCACTATTCTTCTTAGCATTTTCAATTATTCTAAAGTTATGGTCACATTCCATAAATGACTGTGTAGAAATTAGGAATTTGATTTACAGTCTGAATATTAGTGTTAGGTGCGGAAAATATAAAGCCAAAATTGGACACTCAAATGACTCTTGTTTTGGCCCCCTGAAATATCGCTAAATTCCGTCAAATGAGTGGCATTGATTGGCAAGTATCTGATGAATCTGAAAAGACAGGAAGTAATAATATAATCTCTTCGNCCGTCAAATGAGTGGCATTGATTGGCAAGTATCTGATGAATCTGAAAAGACAGGAAGTAATAATATAATCTCTTCGGGACTTATTTTTGCCTGGTTTTCATTTGACATAAACAGAACTGCTTAGTTTCCATTCCACATAAACAGAGCTGTATGTCCATCTTTAAGATAGTGGACACAAACATTATATGTCCGTAGCTGTCGAGCATTATTGCACGCTCTAGGACAGCTCAAAACCAGCGTTGGGAGCGTCTTTTGTAGATCGAAACATACTGCAGCATGACTAGGAGTTACAATAACGTTTTGGTTTCCTTTGTTTTTTCATTAAGGGTGTTTAGAAATAACTACTTGCAAACTCTATGACCTGCAAGTTCATAAGTGTAACTCGCTGCACTTATTCGAGCTGGCTCCTCCATTTTCCTCACTGAAGTATTTATAACTATTGGTGATGTTAAAAATTAGACTAAAATTGTGGTNCAGCTGGCTCCTCCATTTTCCTCACTGAAGTATTTATAACTATTGGTGATGTTAAAAATTAGACTAAAATTGTGGTCACCAATACACCAATAATCATCAGATATTTCTTTACGCTTTAACTCATTCGCATTACTATTACAGTAGACGGATTATCATGATTATTTTACTGTACTTCCTTTGCTATGTGGCGTTTTCCCGTTTTAACTTCTTTGTTCTGTTTTGATTAGTTTGATCTTCGTCACTTGAATGATTACCAACTTTTGGGTGAAACATAGGATTGTCACCATAATCTGTAAAACAGTTACAGTATGTGCTAAACGGTATCGTCTGAATTACGGAGCCTATAACAAAATTATATATCTAGGTTATGAATTTTACTACAATGGACAATATAACGAGTATAANCCGTCAAATGAGTGGCATTGATTGGCAAGTATCTGATGAATCTGAAAAGACAGGAAGTAATAATATAATCTCTTCGAATCTTCTTTTTGCCTGGTTTTCATTTGACATAAACAGAACTGCTTAGTTTCCATTCCACATAAACAGAGCTGTATGTCCATCTTTAAGATAGTGGACACAAACATTATATGTCCGTAGCTGTCGAGCATTATTGCACGCTCTAGGACAGCTCAAAACCAGCGTTGGGAGCGTCTTTTGCTACAGCATGACTAGGAGTTACATTTCATCGCGATAACGTTTTGGTTTCCTTTGTTTTTTCATTAAGGGTGTTTACAAATAACTACTTGCAAACTCTATGACCTGCAAGTTCATAAGTGTAACTCGCTGCACTTATTCCAGCTGGCTCCTCCATTTTCCTCACTGAAGTATTTATAACTATTGGTGATGTTAAAAATTAGACTAAAATTGTGGTCACCAATACACCAATAATCATCAGATATTTCTTTACGCTTTAACTCATTCGCATTACTATTACAGTAGACGGATTATCATGATTATTTTACTGTACTTCCTTTGCTATGTGGCGTTTTCCCGTTTTAACTTCTTTGTTCTGTTTTGATTAGTTTGATCTTCGTCACTTGAATGATTACCAACTTTTGGGTGAAACATAGGATTGTCACCATAATCTGTAAAACAGTTACAGTATGTGCTAAACGGTATCGTCTGAATTACGGAGCCTATAACAAAATTATATATCTAGGTTATGAATTTTACTACAATGGACAATATAACGAGTATAAATTATTTTATCCTTCATAGGCATACTAACACAAAGTATCGCGTGAGAATATTGACCTTCAATATATACAGTATATATATATATATATATATAATAAAACAAAAGTGTATATAGTGCTTTTACTAGCAAAGGTTAAAAACCTATCACTGTTGGTTTTTCAAGTTCACTCATTATGGTAATACGTCTTTAGAAAAAAAATGAAAATGGAATTAAACTTTAAGTAACAAAACTGTGTGATACTATAAAAAAAAGCATAATCTAGATCCAAATTGTGGACTTTTGACCACGTTTCAAATGTTAATTAATAATATTATCCGTGCTGTTACTATTTAATGTGTTTAGTGAGGGTGTCAAAATACGCCCCCCCCCCCCTTTCTCGCGGGGGACACGGTGGTGTAGCAGTCGGACAACTCGCCTCCCACCTACGCGAATCTGGTTTGATTCCCGGCGGGATCGCTCCCCGAATTTTCGCACGTGCAAATCGTGCCGGACGATGCCGCTGTTCGGCGGGTTTTCTCGGGGATCTCCCACCCCCCTCCTGATCATTGCATTCCGGCGCCGCTCCATACTCACCTTGCTTCACCCTCATCGGCTCTCAAGACCCCGATGTTAAGAGCCGCCCGTCTCTGTCCCCTCTTCTCTCTTCAACAACTACTTTTCTTCCCGGACAAGAGGGCTCAAATCGTCATTAAAAATTTGATTGTTCTCTGTGCTACGATTGAACAACAGCTGCACGCATTTGCCTTGTTTCTGCAGCCTTCTAAGTATAGGTTTTTTTTTTTACTCGCTGGGAAACTGGGTAAGTCTTGTGTGACATGCGTGGAAATTCCCCGTCTGTTCCCACAACTTGAAGTTAGAACCAGAGCAGAGCGGCATTCTGCCGAGACGGCAGTCCAGTTTCTTAGCGTTGGGGGAGTAGCGGATAAAAGGTGGTTTGGCCTTTGCTCCAGATGGTGAGAGTATTGCGACTGGGTTGTCAGTGATTTTCTCCAGTGTGGGAACGTGTCCGTGGGCGGAATGCTTGTTTGCCGCTCTGTTATTGCAATGCAGTTATTCCTGTGACGTAAGATACCGGGTTATAGGCTGTTCACGGTGATGTGAGCACTTTTGAAGCCCCAGTTACTTTTTCCTTTCAGCCATTGTTTATCCTTTAAGCGCCTTTTTAAATAAATTTGGCCATGTAAGTAGTAAACACAGTGTGTGTATTCCACCGCATTCGGAAGTTAACGTTTAAGGCTAAAATAAAATATATGTATTGACTACTTTTCCAAATGAGAGAGCTTTCAAAAGTGCTAAATTTACCGTGAATGGGCTATAAAAATACAAATAGATGCGTGTTCTTTCTCGCTTGAGGCAGGGTCGACATGGATGGAATGGTTTAAGTTGAAATATTTTGAGAGCACTTAACAACCGAGTCTTTAGCACCCTCGTGAGTGAATTGATATGGATGTGAACAACGACGGAATACTAGGTCGGAGAAAACTGAAGTACCCCGAGAATACCCAGTAGTCAACGGCAACGTCCGCCACGTTTCCCTGGCGTGAAAATGTTATGTGGTGGGGGGGGCGGTTTGTGAGCAATGCCATCACGGCGGCCTCTGGATGAGATGGGGCTGTATTCTATTCGCAGTATCTTCACACTTTGTTTAACCAGACCTGTTTGGTTGTTTCCTAAATTGCCGCGCATCACAAGCGTTTTACACTTCTGTTAACAAAATTATCTTATTTTTTGGGTAAATTGAACTTTTTATTATATTTTATTTGTTAACTATAAGATTTCATGTATAATTGATATTAATAAAAACAGGGAGAAAATAAGTGTGTTGGTAATGCCTAGTAAGAAATATTTCTTGTGACAATATTATTATAATGAGTGCGCACGAATTTGGTGCATTGTCCATTCGGTGTAATTTTCTAAACTTTGTTAAGCCTTGTTTACATGGGGCAGAGGAATATCTTGAAACTATAACTTTAGCAGTGCTTCAAAAAAGTTGAAAGTAACCATGAATGGACTAGAGTGCTAGGGCAGTGACTGCCCTAACTGAGGTCGTTGTTAACAAGCCTGAAGAATGCATTGGATGAATTTTGGATTGGAGCAGCGATGGAATGAAAACGAGAAATAAATCGGAAACATCCACGGGAAACACTCCCGCGACAGTAGTATCCGCCAATGCCTGCATCAGAATCCCCGTCCATAAAAAAAACTCCTTACATTGCCGGTTAGTTACTGTCCTTGTCTCAAGCCAGGCACTGTATCTCCAGAATAATAATAATGGCGTGTGGGGAGTGCACCCAGGGCAAGGCAACACCCTCCGAGTGACGGTCTTTCCAGCTGGGACCCGTAGGTGACCGTCATCCCCGGGCATGACAGAAATGAGATCCTAGAATGGAGCGGCGCTGGATTGCAAGGGCGGGGAAAACGGAAGTACCCCGAGAAAACCCGCCGGCAAGCGGCATCGTCCAGCACGATTCCCACATGCTAAATTCCGGGAGTGAACCCGCCGGGGATCGAACCCGGATCGCCGTGGTGGGAGGCGAGCGCCCTGGCCACTACGCCACTNGAACCCGCCGGGGATCGAACCCGGATCGCCGTGGTGGGAGGCGAGCGCCCTGGCCACTACGCCACTGCTGCCCCTATCTCCAGAAAGTAGCCTCTTCAGTACCGTTGTTGGTACAAGTCTTTAAATCTCTTGTGCAGTGTACCCCTGGTGGATGGTAAGTCATTAGATGGTCGCAGTCTTGGATCTGGCCGCCGCCGCAGTGTGTATATTGGTCCTACGGTCCACAGTTTTAAAAAAATTTCTCATTTTACGGAAAAGTGCTGGTAAAAAACTATCCAGAAGTGTTCGTAAACTCTCCCTAAAATTACGGAGACATTGATTTTCAAAAACAGAATTTCCGAGAATTTACAGAACCTCTCAGTTAATTTCCTAGTTAATTTTCTGGACTTCAAGTTTAAAAAAAAGAGAGGTAATGAAAAATATTTAATTTTCTGTTTGTGGTTCTACTGTATATAAAAAAATATATTTAAAGGGAACTAAAATATTGTACATCTAGTCTAAAAGTTAGAAGTCCGCGACTATAATCACACACTCAGCTGCAACTCTCACATATTATCTTTGGTAAAACTATGGCATTTCTAATATAGTCACATAAGCAACTTTTTCAGTTTGGTACTATTAAAGTTAGTGTATTTTAAGTGTTGCTAAATGTGAGTGAAGATATTTGAGCAGCTCTTAACATCGAGGTCTTGAGAGCCGATAAGGTGAAGCTAGGAGAGTATGAAGCATCGCCTAAATGCAAGGGCGGGGGAAACGGGAGATCCCGAGAAATAATCGTCCGGCACGATTCCCGCATGCAAAAATCCGGAGACGACCCCGCCGGGAATTGAACCCAGTTCGCCTAGATGGGAACTGTTACAGACGACTGATGATTCTTTTTAATGTATGAAAGAACTGCATGGATATCCTAACTGCCGCATAAACAATAATTTTCTTGTTAAAATGGCAGAGAAAGCTGCGTGTAGTCTCAACATTGTTCGTCCCGAAACCTGAAGCTATAGGAAATACGGTAACTTTCCGTATTTTGTATTTACGGAGCTCAACTCCGTTTTCCGTCACTACGGATTGCGTCTCTGTGTATCTACGGAAAATGTTAACAGTGTAGTAGATCCCATTTCTGCAAATTGCTCCTCTGCCAGTTAAGGATTCACCTGGTGGTCGGAAGACCCTTGGCAGTAATCGGTTCATTTTTCACGGCTTCCGCCAGTTCCAGCCCCATTCTTAGCCTAGTAGCTAGTCGGTTTCCTTTCCTTTGGGGACATGCGATCGCGATAATAACCTGCTCCGGGACCAGAGCCGTCGCCGACGGCTTCGATCCGAGGTACTCGGAGAACGGGAGCGTCGACTAGCCAGCATGACAACCGTGAGCCCGGCCTCCAGAAAGCGCCGATAAAACAGCCAAGGTGGACCGCCAAGAGCAAGACTACCGAACGGAGGTCCCGTAATTGGAATAACGTACGTTCCACGGGACGTGGCTTAATTATTCCCGGGACAGCGCCCGCGGCGAACCCCCACCTTGCTTCCCGATGAACTTGAGTGGCAGTGGCGCGACTGGCGACTGCTGTCGCAACCGCGACACGCCTCTTGGCACCTGCAAGAAAATGGAAACGAGGTTCGGGTGGCCGAATGACAGAGACGGCCGAGATTGATTAAGTATGCAACCACGTCCTCACTTGTAGAATGCGAGGTCAGATATCGTTGATCTAGTTATGCTGACCTCCCACGCCAGGTAACGGTGAGAGGAATCATGTGTTCGAATCCCAGGTACGATATGAATTGGTGTGTGTTTTTTTAGGTGTAATTTAATTAGAAAGCCACCAATCTAATTATTCTGCTGGTAAAAGCAAGAGAAAAAAATTCTACAAATTCTTTTAAAACTATTTTTTCTTTAACGCACAGACGTGTATCTATGCGATGTACAGTAACTAGCATTTAATATTGTGTAATAAATTTTATAATCGTTTAGTTTATACTACACTACCTTACACGTCAAAGGTCTATATCATCCACCTGGGTGGCATTCTATGCAAGACGAAAAGAGGCGTGAGTATATCTGTGTCAACGAGTGTGAACCACCGAGGCCGTGGTTAGTGTGTGTGTGTCAGTGGACGGCCATCGTTATTGTGCATGCGCATTTTAACCCATAATTTTTCAACCAAGTATCTCAACCTAACAGTACAGTACCCCCAAAACTAATCAATGATATTGGGTGAATACTTAAACTAGCCTATAATTAATAGCTGAATGAGGTTTTTGAACTTTAAGCTAACCTTATGCTGCGTTACGGTTAACTTATGGAATTAACATTTGCAAGTATCCCTGCCATAGCTACATTTGTTTTAACGTTAAAACTAGCTGGCATACAGTTATGTCACGTCTTTATTCATACACGGCCTCAACCATTAAAAAATAGTGATTTTTCCATTAGGTTATTAGAATTATTGTATGAAAATTGTGTACGGCCTATATATTTCAGCAAGAGCTAACTATAGAAACTTAGTGCACGAAATAATATCTCCTTTCAAACTCAGTCTACGAAAAGAAAAAAACAGCTACTTGTAACCCTAAACTAAAGTTCTATAGCTATCCATACACTAGTATGCATTTAGTCGTTTCGTGGCCTGAGTCTAGAGTAAACAAATNAAACTAAAGTTCTATAGCTATCCATACACTAGTATGCATTTAGTCGTTTCGTGGCCTGAGTCTAGAGTAAACAAATATGGGACGTGTGCGCGTATAGTTCGTTGTTCCTGTTTTGCATGTTACCAGCAGTGGTCTCAAAATATGGATATATGGGTAAGGAACTTGGTTCTGAACGGTTAGACTGCTCGCTTCCCACCAAGGCGAACCGGGTTCAATCCCCGGCCGGGCCACCCCCGGATTTTCGCAAGTGGGAATCGTGCCGGACGATGCCACTGGTCGGCGGGTTTTCTCGGGGATCTCCCGTTTTCCCCGCCCTTTCATTCAGGCGCTGCTCCATTCTCACCTCATTTCACCCTCATCGACTCTCAAGNGATCTCCCGTTTTCCCCGCCCTTTCATTCAGGCGCTGCTCCATTCTCACCTCATTTCACCCTCATCGACTCTCAAGACCTCGTTGTTAAGAGCCGCCTAAATCTCTCATTGAGTTGAAAGAGACAATTGTAAATGTATCCTTCAAAGGATTCTNGACTCTCAAGACCTCGTTGTTAAGAGCCGCCTAAATCTCTCATTGAGTTGAAAGAGACAATTGTAAATGTATCCTTCAAAGGATTCTCCTTGAGAAAAATAGGACGAATCAGTGAATAAGAGCCACGCAACAGTTCTGTGTGTTTTAAGTAAATATAAATATAAAGGATCAGTTATTAACGCACCAATAAAACGCAAACAGAAACGTCCGAGTCTCGAGGAAGAACAACAAACTTTGCTGTTAATAAAACCCAGTCCAACACAACAGTTATGCGCCGAATTGAAATTAGCTACCGGTAATAAAATTAGTTGAGACGGTTCGTCGGGTTTTACAAAGGCCCGACTATAATGGTAGGGTGGCAAAAAAGTGACCCTACGTTAGTAAGAAGAACCGTGATGCTAGAAGGTGTTCTTCGTTAAAGAACATCTTCATAAGAACTAGGAGTTTTGGAATAATGCTATATGGTTATGCTATATTTGGCTCGGATGGTGTCCACAGGATATAGAGAAAAGCTAATACGGCCGATAATGTTACCGGTTATAGGCTGTTCACGGTAAAGTGAGCACTTTTGAGGCCCTAGTTACTTTTTTCCTATCAGCCATTTTTTATCCCTCCACCACTTTTTAAAAATAAATATTGCCATGTAAGTAATAAACACAGTGTGTATACAGTTTGAGTATAAAAGAATATCCCATCTTTGAAGGTCTATAATATCAAAACCAAACAACTTACAACCTTGATTAACTAATCAAAAGAACCGTGAAGTTTGTTTACCATACATTCATAAATGTTCATTGTGGCCATCATGAGCGGCCCGAACGACATCTACGCGATAATCCAACTCGTTCCACGCTCTTGTCAGCATATCTGGTGTTACGGTTTGGTTGGCGTTCGTAACGTACGGTTTCAGGTGGTGAGGAGGTAGCGAGCTCGCATTCGACATGTCAACGTGAAGGGGACGGTCTGATGTTTCCTTTATGTGCCGAGAAATGACACTGGGAGCGTCTGTCGTCTCACTATGAGCGTGTGTTATGTGTTAGTCCGCATCACGATTGCGACGGAACAACAGAAGGCGTTCTGTGTTTTTCAGTTTGCTAAATGTGAATTGGTTACGACTGTTCAACGTGAATTCCGTCGCAAATACGGACGTAGTCCTCCCGATTGGTGGAGTATCGTACGTTGGTTTCGTCAGTTCCGTGACACAGGATGCCTTTGCAAAGGCAAAAGTTCCGGGCGGCCGCGTGTGTCCGAAGAGAATGTGCAACAGATTCAACAAGCGTTCGTTCGCTGTCCGAGAAAATCAACTCGACAAGCTAGCCGATAAATGCAAATCTCTCAATCGACGGTATGGACATGTTGCGAAAGCGATTGCTGTACAAACCATACAGGTTACAGCTTGTACAGGCTCTTACCGAAAGGGATAAAGAACTGAGACGTGATTTCTGCGCGTTCGTTCTTGCCCAGAACGAAGTAGACGATGCCTTCATGTCTAAGCTGGTTTTTAGCGATGAAGTGACGTTCCATACAAATGGTAAGGTGAACCGACACAACGTGCGGATATGGGGTCAGGAGCCTCCACATGAAACCACCGAACACGAGCGCGCTTCCTCCAAAGTGAACGTGTTTTGCGCTGTATCCAAAGACTGTTTTCGGCCCTTTCTTTTTTCACGAGCCCACTGTTACTGGAATCCGTTATTTGGACATGCTTACAGAGTGGTTGTTTCCTCAGTTAGAAGAGGCGACGGGGGACTTCATTTTCCAGCAGGATGGTGCGCCACCTTATTGGCACCTAGCTGTTCGCGGATACCTGAACGAGACGTTGCCGCAACGCTAGATTGGTCGAGGAACAGCTGGTGACCAGGCTCTTCATCACTGGCCCCCAAGAAAACCGGATCTTACCCCGTCAGATTTTTTTCTATGGGGGTACATAACGGGATCAAATGTTTCATCCACCATTGCCGGCTAACATTGACGACCTCAAAACGGTAGTTATGGACGCCATTCAAACCGTAACACCGGACATGCTGACAAGAGTGTGGAACGAGTTTGATTATCGCGTAGATATCGTTCGGGCCGCTCGTGGTGGTCACATTGAGCATTTATGAAGATATGGTAAACAAATTTCACAGTTCCGCGGTTCATTTGATTCGTCAATCATGGTTGTAGGTTGTTTGGTTTTGATATTATAGACCTTCAAAGTTGGGGTTTTATTTATACTCAGCCTGTATTTCACCAGACTCAAAAGTTAACGTCTATGGCTACAATAAAATATGACAATGTATGAATTGTGTTTTGGGTCATTATCTTGGTAGATCTTAAACGTATTCCTAATGCCCAGATTATCAGCCCTCTTGTGTAGGTTTGCTTTCAGGATGTTGAGATAGTCTTCCTTTTTCATTGTTCCATCGACACGTACAGCCTCTCCAACACCTGATGTAGGTATACAGTCCCAGATCATAATACTACCTCCGCTGTGTTTCGCAGTATGCTGTATGTTCCCAGGTTTTAGCTCCTGATTTGGCTTGCNGTCTTCCTTTTTCATTGTTCCATCGACACGTACAGCCTCTCCAACACCTGATGTAGGTATACAGTCCCAGATCATAATACTACCTCCGCTGTGTTTCGCAGTATGCTGTATGTTCCCAGGTTTTAGCTCCTGATTTCGATTGTGCCATACTGTTACCCTGCCATCTGAACCAAGCACATTCAATTCCGTCTCTTCAGCAAAAATTACGTCATTCCACCNCGCCATACTGTTACCCTGCCATCTGAACCAAGCACATTCAATTCCGTCTCTTCAGCAAAAATTACGTCATTCCACCAATTTTCATCTTTGTCAGCGTGGTCTTTTGTGAACGTAAGTCGTTACTTCTATTTGCCTCATTAATNATTCCACCAATTTTCATCTTTGTCAGCGTGGTCTTTTGTGAACGTAAGTCGTTACTTCTATTTGCCTCATTAATGAAAAGCTTCTTTCTAGATACCCTGCAATTATATCCTGCTCTTCTGATAACTCGTCGTATGTTTTCTGGAAGGACGTTCTTTCCGCATTCATTGAGTACCTCCGTTGTAAGTTTTTACAAGCACTAATTTTTGGACCTTTATTTATTTTCCTGATTACTAAACGTTCTTCTCTCTCGCTTAGTTTCTTTGGCTGTCGTTTTTGAGGTACCGAATCTATTCTGCCTTCCTTCTGAAACTTTCTCATGATGTCTCCAACAGTGCACCTCGGTATATTAGAGTGCTCCGCAATGTCTCGTTGAGATTTCTTCTTTGCATGTTGAAAAATTACCAGCTGTCGCTGTTCAAACGTTGTATTCCTGTCCTACGTCCCATTTTCCTTACTGACGCAGTCAACAGAGCTACCCAATAGAACCTCTCAGCGCAGAGAGCGTGCAGGGAATGACACGAGGTACGAACTCAATGTGCATCATGCCTGTGCCAAGCGTCCACTACAACTGGCCGAATATTAAAGTGGCGTACTTATGAAGCACGCGAGGACAAAATATAGTGTTTCATAAACTTACACTGCTCATTTCAGTTGTTGGCTACTATTTCATTTCATTTAAAGCACACAAGAATGATTGTGCAATATGTTTTATGTTAATCTTCATTTCTAATTTAACATAATGCCATGAAACTACGATAATCATCGGTGGCCGAATATTAATGTGAGCCACTGTAATATATATATATAGTCCTGAGGCAGGTTTTGAAAATCCGTTCTTTAGCACAGACCCACTTTGACCTACACATATTTAAGTTGGCTACTGAAGGTTATCCCTGCCGAATTTGTACCAGATCCGTCGGACTGTGTGTAATTGAGATGCACGGCCTGGTTTTAGGGATTTTAGGCCAAATGGGGATGCCGGAGTCATTTTGACCTATACAGTGTTTTATGTTGCTTACTGAATGGTATACCTACCAGATTTAGTAAGGACCTGTTGAACGGTATAGAATTGTATAAGGAACAAGCATGCATGCATACATACATACANCTACCAGATTTAGTAAGGACCTGTTGAACGGTATAGAATTGTATAAGGAACAAGCATGCATGCATACATACATACATACATACACACACACACACAATCTTGGACTTTTTTAGATTACTTTGCCCTAATTGTACACTTGTGTATAAAATTAATTGCANCCTACCAGATTTAGTAAGGACCTGTTGAACGGTATAGAATTGTATAAGGAACAAGCATGCATGCATACATACATACACACACACACAATCTTGGACTTTTTTAGATTACTTTGCCCTAATTGTACACTTGTGTATAAAATTAATTGCAATTTATAACTTAGTGATCCTTCATCGGCGTGAAGAACAACAAACTATCAATTTAGTTCAGGACACATCCTTGCAGTAATATACCACATTACGTCTACACGGCCCATACTACGCCATCGACGTGGGTTAATATGGCAGTCTCAGTACGCTGAGCAGTTCTTGGAGTGTATAAACCCTTCCCTGCACCAAAACCACCCGGAACTATTGGGTGATTCGTGGAAGTAATGGACTCCCCACAGTACGATGCTAGAATGTGCTCCAAGTATACTAAATATGAGGCGACCTGACCGGCCAATCTAAACAGAAGGTATCCTCGTTTACAGGTAGTTATCCGCCAATGCAGTCTGATGCGAACGGGCGTTGTCATATATAAACTGGAAATATGCAACTGTAGCATCCCAGAAAAGCCTTGTGTACTTTAGGGTCACATTTCTGTACACCTAGATTGTTTAAAGGCCTCAATCAAATACACCTGGAGAGAGATGTACTTAAACAGCCACACACAATGCTGCCCCAGCCCAAAATGCTTCCACCTCCATGAAGATTGTCTTCATTGAAATTGACTTAACTGTACCTTCTCCCTCATTCTCACTGTATGTACTCACGCCGGGAGTCACTGCTGAGACTGGACCTGATCTCTTCTGTAAACAAATACAGTCCCGTTATTCTCTGGTCTGAGCTCATGTTACCTGCATCACACAAGTCGGGCAATTTTTTGACAACGGTCGGTAAGATGCTTCTCACGATCCTCCGGGTATACAGTCTCACTTTGTGCAAATGTCGGTATACAGCATGCTTGGGAATGCTTCTCCTGTTGCTGCTCCTAGATCTTTAACAAGGGGTCGTCTCTTACTGCGTCGTCCGGCAGCTTGGGCTAAACTGTGATCGTCTGATGGCATGTTACATTTTACTCCGACGTCCGCTGCTAAAGGATCGACTGGCATTTGTACCCAGTCGGAGCCGCCGCCAGATCCTGTAAATGACATACTGTGGAACGTCCAGGACTTCTGGCATCATTGACTCGGTTTTGCCTGCCTCCAGTTGCCCGATGATTATTCCTCGCATAACATCGTCGAGATGGATTCTTTGAGCCATTGAGGTCGAACGCACACCAATCACACATCAGTAACACGCACACTGCCCGCTCTAATCTGTTCCTCGTGTTATAGCGCTACACAATATCTGCCTTTGGTCGTGTTTACACCGTCGTATTGTGGCATACATACGGAGACACCACTTGTGCAGTCAGCTCGGGAACATTATACGGCACTGTTTTAATGCCTGTACGAACGGTGTGGTCTGCTTTCGCGTTTAATTTCACTTTTTTATTTATTTCTTAAAATTTGTTTTCGTTACTTGGTACTGTACATCCGTACATCCAGTGGGAATTAAATTGTGTTTTAGAGAATTATACAATAGACAAAGGAGTGTATTTGCTAAAAATTTGCCTTACTTTGTCCACTAAATACAGACTAATGTTTTTTTTACAGAAGTATGAAATAGGGAAGATATTTGTTTCTAGAGTTCCGTTAGTTAAAATATTTTGCGAAATGATTTTTTTAAACCGTACTCTAGTTTTATGTTGCATTTGACAGACATTGTTTCAAATTCCTTCCCCATATTCTCTCTCTCGCTTTACTTGGTAGCTATAAAACAGCAAAATCTTATTCATGAAGATTTTATTGTTTGTTATCGTTGCAGGCTGATAACCTCAGTGCAATGTATACTCGGTTATTATTAACTCCAAGTTTAAATTCCGCTAGAATAATCATTATTCAAAATGAGATATAGAACAAAAGTTTAGACTCTTCAGTGACTCTGTTTATAAACTACTTGANATCCAGTGGGAATTAAATTGTGTTTTAGAGAATTATACAATAGACAAAGGAGTGTATTTGCTAAAAATTTGCCTTACTTTGTCCACTAAATACAGACTAATGTTTTTTTTACAGAAGTATGAAATAGGGAAGATATTTGTTTCTAGAGTTCCGTTAGTTAAAATATTTTGCGAAATGATTTTTTTAAACCGTACTCTAGTTTTATGTTGCATTTGACAGACATTGTTTCAAATTCCTTCCCCATATTCTCTCTCTCGCTTTACTTGGTAGCTATAAAACAGCAAAATCTTATTCATGAAGATTTTATTGTTTGTTATCGTTGCAGGCTGATAACCTCAGTTCAATGCATACTCGGTTATTATTAACTCCAAGTTTAAATTCCGCGAGAATAATAATTATTCAAAATGAGATATAGAACAAAAGTTTAGACTCTTCAGTGACTCTGTTTATAAACTACTTGACACCAACCAATAAATTCCTGAATATAATAGTGAATTTGTTTTCTTCAGATCATGACATTTTTAAAACATTTTTGGGTAATCTGTTGGGTTGAATAGCTGCCAAGGCAACAGCCGCATCCTGTGTGTCTTTGTAGCAATTTTTCGAGAACCTTTCACATAAGAGAGTTTTACTAAGGCAACATTTTAATTATTCATATCCATCATAAAATGTTGATAACTGTCCAGTGTTTCAAAACGTTGCAACCCTATTTTCCAAATGAAGGGTGATATTATCCACCGTACTTTCACGCATTTCAGAACCGAATTCAAGAAGGCATTATTTGGGAATTCGTTGCCTCCGCTTCAGTTAGTCTAATGTTCTAATGTTTATAAATAAAATAATTCGAAATATCGACTTTCATGGTCTCTTTAAATCAGAAGTGGTTTTATATGTTCTATCTCAGTTTTCATGAAGTTCAAAATAACATTTTATTTACTGCGAGATAGTGCGAGGGTTATCTTTTATTTATCTCTTCCCTTAGTCTTTAATCATATAGATCCATAGCTATCGTGGTGGGTGGAGCATGGCCTTAAACGCGAATGTCAGAATTAATAACGGCTGGTAAGTTTGATGTGTGGTGAGAAAGGTGCGCTTGGGCTCGGGTTGCTATGACCTCAGAAGCCGTTATACAAGGGTGGCTGGCCATAGGCCTTCGTGTTGCCGCCGAGAACATTGTTGCCAAGTATTTTTCCTATTATCCCGCCAGACACGCTTCAGAACCCTTCGCCTTCTTAAATTATTGTTTTTCACTTTTGTCTGTTTTTGTATTTTTTCGTTCTAAAGTTTCCGGAAAGCCAGTGACTTGATAACAAAAAATTATGGCTTGATAACCAAAATTATGATTTGGGTGTGTAACTAAGCAACCCCAAAGTAATCTGTGCAGTAAATATTACTTTACCGATTTATACGAACATAGTAGTATTTTTTCGTAGAAACACAAAAGAATTTACATACTAGTCTTATCAGTTTCCGCAAGGGTGGACCTTTCCCAGCCACTTCTTTCTTTTTACAAACGTACGGATGTTTAATTTTCATTATTTGGAAATAATTTTGGCGTCAGGGTAGTTTGCATAATTTATCCTTATAACTCTGTTTTGTTTTTTCTTTATATTTCACATTTTGCGCTACATTTTTGTGTGTTAATCACAAATAATTGTTAGGGCCCTGATAGTTATGATGATCGTATAAAAGAAAGGTCGAATTGGTAGTAGTTCTATTCGAGCTCCTATTATGTATAAGGATGAGTCGGTAATTTCTGTCTTAAAACTGCATAGATTTCAGTGATTTGTAAATTCCGTGTAGAAACTTTGAGAATCGTTTGTCGCTACAAAGCCAAATATTTACTTTGGGGAAAGAAGAAGATTCGAAACTCCCTTAGGAACTTATACTTGTAATGGCAGTTTTCCAATGCCCAAGTACATATTTGGTGGGTGGCGTTCCGAAATTCCCGCCTGGTGGTGTAAAGTGGAATTTTTTTATTTTCCTTCGGGGACTTTCCCGGTGATTCTGAACGTAGCGGGAGAGCCTGTAAGTTGGCAACAGTGACCGGGCGGAAGGACGTCGGACAACAGCTGGCGCCCTTGGCCGTGCACGTACAGGACTGCTTGAGCTCGAAAGGAGAACAAAGCAGACGCGGTGACGTGGCCGTTTCGGACTCGTAAGCGTATCGCATGTAGAAGTTAATATTAAATATAGAACAGAATTTGCCTTGAGGACTAGCACTGCGGAGGCGGACAGACTATGGTTAGCAGGTTGGCAACCCCACCGTAACCCAAGAAAGACAGAAGCCCGTAAGCCCCTGTCACACTCATTTTCGCCTTCAAATATGTCGACAATAAATTTTGAAAGGTGAAATACTGCTATAAGCTGTTAACGGTAACGTGAGCACGTTCGAAATTTTGAACTCATATAAGTGTAAGAATAAGCTAATTTTTAAATATTTACTTTTCAAATAACTTCACACATTTACTTCACCGATGCATGAATAAACTGACTAGATGCATGGCCATGTTAGTTTTACGTACGTTGTAAGAATGCACAATGTTCATGCAAGTAGATCTTAAGCAGGCTTTTAAAAGTATTCAGTTTACCGTCAAAAGTCTTTATCAAATTTTTCTGTCAAACAAAGGTTTTCGAATTATCTTGTATGTGTTTAATAATGTGCCACACAGTCAAATGTTTTCCTTAGACTAATCTATTTCGAGTTTTATGTAACATTATTTTTAAAATGGGTTACAGCATCCCAGTAGAGAAAAGATTTTTTTTAATTGTGATTTATTTTCGTTTTTAAACTAACTTCTAATTTTATTCATCAAACATATTTGTTGCACAATGAAATTAATTGCCTCCCTACCAACAGGAGGCCCAGACAGATTTTGTATAGATGAAATTTCTCCACGACTTAATTTCGATTCTAGTTACGGTTTGTCATTTCAACATTTTGACGGGTCAGAAATTACTGTTTTTGTTGCGCACGATTCTAATTCGCTGAATTCGTTAAACATCAAATAAATTTTAGAAATGGTCCAATATTCAAAATGTATGATATAAACTAGAGCCATCTACATAACTTTAACAGGGAAACATGGCGGCGTTTATGACGATTATGTGACTTCACAACTTTCCAACTTTATTTGAAGCAATTTGTCTGACAGTGTAACAGAAAGAAAAGCCAAAGTGTCTGCGGGGCCGCGGTGGTGTAGTGGTTAGACTATTCGTCTCCCACCTAAGCGAACCTGGTTCGATTCCGGCGGGGTCGCTCCCGGATTTTCGCATGTGGGAATCTTGCAGGACGATGCCGCTGATCGGCGGGTTTTCTCGGGGGATCTCCCGTTTCCCCCGCCCTTGTATTCCGGCGCTGCTCCATATTCACCTCGTTTCACACTCATCGGCTCTCAAGACCTCGCTGTTATGAGCCGCCCAAATCTCTTCTCCTCAAAGATTCTGTGGGAGTGAAGTTAAGAGCCATGGAATTAGAGAGATTCGAGGAAGGAAATAAAATTTAGTAAAAAATGTTATTCCACGCCCTAAAACTCCTTTCCCACTTAAAAACAAGTCTGGATACTAGTAGTATGCTTTGGTAGGTTCTGGTGCAGGATTCAGGATGGGGAACCACCGCCGCCATAGTGTTTCCTGCCGCCATCTTGTTTCTGGCCGCTATCTTGAATCGTTATCCTGTCCACTGTCTTGATTCCGGCCTATCTTGTCCATCATCTTGTTTCTGGCGGCCATCTCGGATTTCATTTTATCATGCTCTGTCATTCCATCCCTATTTTTTCATGCTGCCGCATTCCACTTAAGTCTCCTTCACTCCACCCCACCATCTTGACATCATGTTCTATCATTCCATCTTGTTACTTAATGCTGTATCATTCCATCCCTATTTTTTCGCGCTCTATCATTCCACTTTAGTTGCTCCACCCCCGCCATCTTGGATTTAATTTTCATAGTCACTTTTTATTATACTCTATAATTAGATTTAGTCACACACTGATTACTTATTCGGCCACTTGTGATCCATCTCGCCATCTTGTTGCCCAATTACTCACCTTCGTTTGACTCAGCCATCTTAGATTTTATTCATGATCTATCATTCTACCTAGTCGCCCGGCATCTGTGTTGGACTTGTAAAAAATTTCCCACTGGTATCAGGACTTAGAATATTTTTAACCTTGCATTGGACTTATAGAAATTCCCACTTCCACACATTTATTTCAACGGCATCTGAATGTGTGTGCAAAGAGGAATTCAGTGATACAGCATATGCAATGGAAAGTAACACAGAAACGCCAAGAAATAATTTTCAAATAGGATTAAGTGGACCAGTTGAATGGGGCAGTGGACTTGAACTCATACCTGTAAGCAAGCAACACGCACCGTGACTCATCCTGGTGGGACCAATTCCTAATAGCAGCGCAGCACCACACCCCGTAATATGTTATGGTAAGTGGTATTGTAGTGTGTGGCTGTATGTATGCAATGAAGTTCACGAATGAGGAAAAATTTTACGCTCTTATAATTTACTGTGTGTGTGGCAGAAATTCCAAGCAAGCCGTCCAAATGTATGATGAAAAGTATCCTAATCGGATGCCCATCTCATGGCAAACGATGCGAAGAATTTGCACACATCTCTTCTCACAAGGTTGGAATTCCACAACACGAGTGCGACGAAATACTGCTGCGGGCGAGACACGTCAATACGATGTGTTGGCACGTGTCTATGCAAACCCCCACATGGGTACACGAGAACTTTCCAGGTTCGTAGGAATAAGTAAACCAATTGTGTTACTGATAGTGCGCCAACGAAAATTTCATTCATATCACGTGGCTCTTCATCAGGCATTACATGAAGGTGATTTCCAGCAGTGTGTTCAGTTGTGTAGGTTTGTTCTGATGGGATAACAGCAATTTTCTGAGGAACATGCTATTTACCGATGAAGCTACCTTCACAAACCATGGGCACGTAAATTTACGAAATATGCACTAATGGGCGATGGAGAATCCGCGTTGGGTACGGCACGTGGAGCACCAGCGACAGTGTAAAGTGTAGTGTGGAATCTTTGAAGACTGTCATAGAGCCATACTTAATTCAAGGGACAATGACCGGCTGTACGCACACCCATTTCCTCAGAGACACCTTGCCGACACTTCTGGAAGTCATACTGCTCGACATACGTCGTGATATGTGGTTTCAGCATGATGGTTGTCCTACGCATTTTGCTTTGTAGGCGAGGCAAGTGTTAAATGAAACGTTTCCAAACCGGTGGTTAGGGCATGGTGGTGTTGTAAGATGGCCAGCTCGCTCCCTCGACCTCACACCTCTCGATTTTTTCCTGTGGGGATCACTGAAATATATGGTGTAAAACACTGTTCCTACGACGCCAGAAGACATGCAGGAACGCATTGTGGCAGCTTGCAGAGGCATTACGCCAGAAACACTTCAGGCCGCTCGTCGCTCGCTACATGTGCGTTTACAGGTGTGTATTGCTGTCGACGGTAAACACTTTGAGCACATGCTGTGAAAATACCTAATGTGAAGCGTTTCAACTATAACTGTGCTATTTTGTACTATGCATGCGGATGCAATTGCATTTCTCCTTAGGTTAGTTTGTTCTATTTTTGTTATGCACCTGTACGCAATCGTTACTCAGTACAGTTAATGACTAGGAAACAAATCTCCTGAATTACGTTGGTATCTGAATAGAATGTAATGTATTGATATCAGACTTGCACTCACATTGCTCCTTTGTCCGATAGCGCATTACGTGACCCTTACCCCTTTAAGTTAAGCGCTATGCTGCTATGACGAAGCGGTTCCACCAGGATGAGTCATGGCGCGTGTTGCTTGCTTACAGCTGTGAGTACAGGTCTACTGCCCCGTGCTGCCGGCCCACTTAACTTAATCATATGTGCACATTATTTCTTGTATTTTCTGTGTTTCTTTCCATTACATATGCTATATCACTGAATCCCTCTTTGCACGTCCTTTCAAATGTCGTTAAAATAAATGTATGTTTCCTGGGGTAAAATCATATGTGGTTTAATTATTTCTGTACATAGCTACACATGTTACGAACAGTCACTTTGCGGAAAATTGCTTGCCCCCGTACTTAATTTCATTTAGCAAAAACCGCATTTCGTGATCTGCAACCGTTCCGGAAATTTTGAGTGTGTCCACGTTAGGTGGACCATCCTGTATACATAGAAAACGGAGTATTATTAAGCAGGTAGCCGACTGATAAAATATGAGTTTGTTGAGTGTGCACAAACCGCAAAAGTACTTTAAATAAATGGGGAAATGTTTGCCTTCACTACACTGCATACGACTCCGTCACATTTTCAAGTTCTGTTAGAGGAATGTAATTTTTACAGCGAAAATGTGTCTCAAACATTATTCCTATATGTACTATATGTAAAAAAAAATATTATCTCTTTTATTAAAATGTGAGACTGGACATAAGATAACGCATGTACACTTTGTTTTTACTACACATGAGAAATATTTTGTACAATTTTTGCATAAATTCGACTTTGTTTTGAATTTAAAATATTGCTAACGAAGGCCCAATTAAAGGTGTCATACAGCTGTGGTGATAACGCATTTAATTAATACATTCAGGCATTGGGCGTTTCTAAATTTCAGAGGAATATCGTTAATGTATCAACAATCTATCACAGTTTCAGAGAGTTCAATTTTGGTTAGTGATAAAATTCCAGATATAAATTAACCATTTTATTCTAAACTGAGAGATGTGTTTTCTTCACAGTATTTTATTGCTTGAAATTTTACCGTCGTCCGTCAATCCTTCTGTACGGCAACATTTCAGTGTGACAACTAACATAGCAATCTTTCTTTAGTGGGAGATATATTTTGATTGGAAATACATTTTCACGAGATAAATATTTTGGGGAGATAATTTTTTCACGTGATAAGAATTTATACTGAACTTTTTTTACATAATAATTCCTGAATTTGCCATTAAAGATAAATAAACACAGATCCACCGCCTTGCATTTTTATTTCGAAGAGCGTATTCACATCTAAGGAATATCGTTAGAAAGTTAATAGTTTGGTAATTATTTTATGTATGGACGGATAGAAAAAGATTGCCCTGCGCTTGGTTGAAGATCACGTGACCGTTTGTTATATTGGTTATTTTAGGATATATAACAGATAGGTTAAGATAAGGAAATTGGGTTAAGTTTAGAATAAAAGAGTTAATATAATAAATACTAATATAGACTTTACTTTATACTTGATGAATAAGTTATACATCGAGTTAAATGGTATTATAGACTTGTCCAACGGTAGAGGTAGAGGGATGGACGGAGGAAAGTGGTTAGGAGGAAGATTACATTGATAGAAGGAACTCACCCTTAGCCTCGTCCCCTGGAGTCGGTTGACGGACACCGCCCTCTGGTGTCGCTGTGGTCTGGTAGGAAGTTCGGCGAAGACAGCCCCTCTCTAGGTCGCAGACAACTATATTACTCTTCTCGCCCTCCCACGTGTGTATCGACGTACTTCACTCTGATTGGTTCCCGTTGAGTGTCGGAGGCGGGTTTGTTCTAATTACCCCAAATGCCATTAGATCAGCAGGCCACGCGTCCTGTGCGCATTTCCATGCCGGTTGCCGCAATCACTCTCCGTGTGGTGTTTGCACTTCTGTGCCCTCTTTGCGTAATCGTTGTTGCAATCCTCGAAGCGCGTCTCTGGCCTCTTTACTACTTCTGCTTAGCTAGCATTGCTCAACGGGGCCAAGCGTAACACGTTGGACGGACGGATGACTAACGGATATGATGGACTATTATGAGTCCAGCATTACAGCGAATTCTTCTTTGCCCAACGCATCGCGTAAGAATGCGTTAAGTATCGGCAGTGTAGCGTTTCCGCGTACCACCAACGATTCACCAGAAAAAAAATGTGATTTTATTAAACCCATATAAGTTGAAAACGTATCACCAGTATCTCACTCTGAAAATAATTTTTAAATGAAAATCCAAACTAAATCCTCCAAGTAAAAAAATTTGACAGGATAGCACATTTTCAAATATGTTCAAGATTATTTGACCCAATTTTGTTGAATGGAAAGATTTGTTGATCTTATTTCGTCTTTAGATTTTATTGTCAAATATATTTGAAGGCGAAAATTTGACAGTGGGGCGGGGGCTTTTGCCACATGACACACAACACTCATGCCTCATAGCTTAAAATTTCTTTGTCCTCTTCAATAGTATTGACATGGGATTGTTACATTGCTGAACGCACTTGAAATTAATTTCAAGTTTGATACTATTTCTGGGAGGGGATTGAGCCCTCAAAGTCTTTCCTTCCCGCCCTGTAAGTGCACCCAGTGTTGCCAGTGTTCCAAGTTTAAAAATGCCAAATTGAGATCAGGAATGTCGCATTTAACTATAAAATGTCCCATCATTAAAAATATTACATTAAAACTAGCCTCTTGTTCTTCAAATAATGTAATGATACATCTGTCTGGTGGTTGTGATAATTTACATGTATGTATAATGTACGCAAAGGAGCAACTTATGACTGATCACTAAACGTTTATTCAAAGGTACGCCATTTTTGTATGCATAAGATTCAAGATCTCCGTTGGAAAAGACTTTTTTTTTAAGCTAAGTGTTTGAAATGTGACGTTTAAATTATGAGTAAGCTCTTATTAAAATATCGCATATTATGTGTAATTAAAGGGGAAAATCCCTTTGTCCCATTTCAAAGTTCTTCCAACAGAAAAATTCCATGAGATGGAACAAATCCCACGGCCTGGCGACACTGAATGCGCCCTTGGCTGAGAGATAGGCTGTTAACGGTAAAGTGAGCACTTCTGAGGGCCTAGTTACTTTTTTATTTCAGCCATTGTTTATCCTTTGACCACCTTTTTAAATAGATATTGCCATGTAAGTAGTAAACGCAGTGTGTCGATTCCACTGCACTCGGAAGTTAACGTCTAAGGCTAAAATAAAATATATTTATTGGCTATTATTCCAAAAGTGCTCATTTTGCCTCGAATAGCTTATAGCAGCGGGGTCCGCAGCTAACGTCAGGAGAGCTGGAAGCCTCGTCTGTTGCGATAAGCAGACGTGATCAGGCGGGGACAGTGCCGCCGTGGCCCGGGGCAGAGTGCACCAAGGACAGCGGCGACCTTGGACCGCGCGCCTCACCCACCGCGGCCGGGAACACGTGCGCTCCTAGCCGGCGCGGTCTGCGGGCAACAGGATGCGGACACGCCGCTAGTCGTTGCGTGCGGCGCGGCGCGACCTTGCTCGGCTTCTCGGTTAGGAGCGGGGTGGGGCGCGTCTTGACGCTCCAGTACACGCTGACGTCACGAGGAACGGCCGCTGTTTCCGGCTCCTGGGCGATCACGCGGCGGACGTTGCCGTTGGCTGGAGGGGTTTTCTCGGGGTACTCCGCCCACCTCTCACACGCGCACGTTCCGTCGCCGCACCAACTTGCTATGTCATTCCATGTCGTTCTCGAGGGATGACTGGTCTCACTTGGAAAACCCGTAACTGTGCGAGTTTGTTCACGATGTCCAGGGGTGCACACTCCATGTCTTTGAGTCCGAGGAAGGAGAGTGGCTCCCAGTGACATCATGCAGGCCTTATTTAAAAGTACTACATAACATGCTACTGAAATTTTAAAAAAAAAGTATAATTTACGTTGCATGTGAAACAAGAATGTGTATATTTTGTAACACTGTTATATTTAATAAAAATTTACTTCTTTAAACGTTAAAAAAAATCAGAGTATATATTTAATCAAAATGAATGCTAATTTATATTTTGAATGCAGTAGAAAGCAAATTTTACAAGGAAATCTTCGTGAGGTAGGGAAATCATATTTACTTAAGTCGTCTGTAAAAAATATTTGTATTAATTTATTTTGTGTACATTTATTTTAGCTATAAGAATGGTAGTTTTCCTGGCTGAAATCTATGCTGTAAAATAAGTTAATTAAAATTTGTAAACATTATTATTAATTTTATTGCTTATAATCTGAGTCATTATAATGGCCTTGCTTGGTGCGGTGTTTTTTTTTTTTTCTTTCAAATAGTAGGCTTCTTTTTGCTTAAATTATGCTTAAAAGCATGCAATGTTAAAAAAAATCAAAAGTAAGTTCTTACAAAGTATTTTAGTGTGTTACAAAATGTGTGCATTTTTCTTTCATGTGAAGCCTAAAATGAACTTTTCCTACTATTTTGGTATTGTGTGAAGAACTTTTAATGATGTTGTACGGTCAGCCAGTTCACTTCGGATTTTTGCAAGTGGGAATAGCCCCGTTTCCCCCGCCTTTTCATTCTGGCGCTGCTCCATACTCACCTCATTTCACCCTCATCGGCTCTCAATACCTCGACGTAAAGAGCTGCCCAAATCTCTTCACTCACTTGTTAGTGAATTACCGCGCAGTTCCCATTGTTACTAAGTTCCTAGCAAAAAAAATATATAGTCCAATCCGATTTGTTCACGAAAACTAGTACGGTAAAAAACGGAAAACGTCTGCCTTGACGAACATTATTAAAAGATGGTCTGGAAATTCACTACTGTTAACTTGACTTAATTTATGTAATCAGAATTTCTGCGCACAGAACTCGGTAACAATTTTTCAGAACATGTATTGTTCCACGGAATATGCAGCATGCCTATTCAATAATTATGGTTGTAAATTAAAAGGAAACGATTTAGATAAACAAATGAACCGTTATCTTTTAGTGCGAAAAAATCTGTGTTTATAAATTTATTTTCAATTAGAAATTGTATGTACACGACCTTTGTCACGTGATCGCACAACGCTTCCTCACTCGTTACGAAGTATTTAGTTTCAGCAAGGCACACAAGACACAAAGTAAGCTATTGGGGCGCTGTACTTACGTCGTATCTAGCCAATATGTAAGTTTATCTACGTTGTAATATAGGCTACTGTTTTAGGTACGACCGATCCATCATTTGGCCGCTTGTGACGGTTTTCACTGTAGCGTGACGCCGTACCACCATTTATTTTACCGATAAATGGTAAATCAATACTGCCTAATACTGTTTTGATAATAAAATACTACGTTACCATGAATGCTATTTAATTTATAATACTTTGAGAAATGCTTCAACATTCAAGAAAAATTATACAAGCGACAAAAATGGTTCTGTAACTGTTATCATGTTTGTTGTCCAATGGAACTATCAGCTAATATTTGTACACACTCTAAATATTAGTTCATATTGTGCTGTATCATGATACAGAAACTGGTAAAGCTCACACAGTAGTGTAAAATCAACATTAAAAAAAAAAAGTACAATAAATTTATATCTATACATATTATAAAACTCAACGTCTCTCTGGCTGGCTGGCTGTCTGTCTGTTAGTGCGCTTATCGCTCGATAACCACTTATACGATTTACGTGTTTTTTTTTTATTCATAGATATGTTCTCTGGCCAGGTTTTAGTATATATTTTGTTACGTAAAGTAACATAAGGAATAAGCAGTGACGATAATAGTGAATCAAGTTGGAAAAAAATTTACCGCCAGCGCGCTCTCTTGCAATACGCTGTCGAAACCGTTAAAGAGATAATAATATAATGTAGGAAAGAACTGTGTAGTATAAAAAGACCTAAAAAAACTCCGCGATAGCATATATCTATCTATAACCGAGAAATACTAATAAGCTTTTTTACCATTTAATTTCTCAATAAATAAATACGTAAAATGCAAGCTGTTTCTTCTCCATTATCAAATAAAAAAAAGTCATTAGAACTGTTTAACGAAAAAAACCTAAACAATAATTCTGTAGCCCACGCAAGTGGAGCCGCGGGCACGCGTAGTACAATTGAAATGTTTGATGGGGAATAATTTTTTAGAGATAGTGCTTGTTTTACTTAGTGTAGACTAGTGTAATTTTTTTGCTTAAATTCATTGTCAACAAAAACAAACCGTCCTGTGAATTAAGTAATGAGCTGTGCTGTTTTAAGCAAAAAAAAAAGTATAGTAAGGAACAAGTGCGGTTTTTTTTTTAAATTGTGCAGTTAATTCGCGTAAGCCTCTAATTTTTCAACACTTAAGTAAACATTAAGCCTAAGATCTCAAGAAGTAGTTAGTCTTTTTTCCCTAAAATATTATTTCGTTACNCAACACTTAAGTAAACATTAAGCCTAAGATCTCAAGAAGTAGTTAGTCTTTTTTCCCTAAAATATTATTTCGTTACAATGATTTTTGGACTCATTACATCATGCGGCCAATGTAATTTCTTAAAAGTTTTTTTCTTGCATTGCAATTTGCTGCTCTGCAGCAAAAAAAAACTATGCGAAAAAGTTTTGCATCACTTGAGTTTGTTGTATTGGAGCAGGCTTAGTCAAAGTAAATGTCATTGAATAAATGGTTGAGCACATGTGAGACTGTAAAATAAGCTTTTGATATCCTGCAAGAAGTTCTGCACGATCCTTGCTCTGTGTGGACGAGCATTATCGTCCATGAGAATGAACTGGCCACCAATGTCGGCACGAAAATCGTACATAACACGCACAATAACCTCTTCCACATATCGCTGGCCTGTTAGGGTGTTGTCGATGAGCACGAATGGCGTACGTCTACCAAGCATTATCCTTGCCCAGAATATCACACTGCCACCACCAAATGGATGGACGTTGCGGTGTCTCGCTGTAGGTCCACGATCACGCCACATCCTCAAAGACAGTGAATCAGGATGCTTACGCACACGGGTCTCGCCTGTGAACATGACATTCCTCCATGAGGCAAGCTCGAAGCCGAAGTGTGTACGCTCCCAGGCTAATCGCTCAGTTCGGTGACGATGTGATAGATATGGACACCTCAAGGGCTTGTAGGCACGTGTATGGTCCTGGTGAAATGTGTGCCGGATAGTCTGTGTCGATATCTGCACTCCATTCGCTCTACGAAGATCTCGCCGCAGGTCGGCTGCTGTGGGAAATGGTCGTCTCGTGGCGCTGGCCTGACCACTAAGAATGTACGTCTGCCACAGAGTGTGTTTCTCTCCACACACGACTTACATCACTTTGATTGACTACGAGCAGGACAGCCACCTTCCTTCGTGAATGTTCCATTTCCACCGGGGTTTACAATCTGCGATCGTTGGAACGTTGTCAATGGTGTGCGACCCATATCTGGTTGCTTCAGATTCTCTGGCAGCACTGCCAGGCATAGGCAGTTCGACGTAGTAGCAAGCTTACGCTGTCACAGTGTAACACTGTTGTTGTGATTGGCAGTAGGCAATATCAATGTCGGGCACTTACGCTGCTGGTGAATGGGGTATATGTTCTGGATATAACATGACTATCGGGTGTTCAGAAGTACCGTACATACAAGATGATGCAAAAAAAATTGGCTCAGTGTATTTTTGAGAGCTTATCTAAACGAATATTACATGTGACTTGCAGTAAAATTTCTTATTTTTCCAATGGTCCTCGTAACATCAATAAGTGTCAAGTGTACAAATGCAGTCTTCAGCTGTGAATACATGACGTCCATGTTAATTAAAATCTGCAGACTGTTGAGCTAGCTTATTCGTTTCTCAGCCGACACTAGCAATGCGTTGTGTGCACGAGGTATACGTTATGTTTTTCGTGGTACTTGGCGTGCAACTCATTATTTTGGAACCACTAAATCTTCTGTTCCGGTCATTCATTCTACATCCAAGTCATACTTTCCTTGAAATAAAGGAATCGTACTGTAAAAAACCAGTATCGATTAGGTTAAGTTATGTTAGGCCACATTCATTACGTAATAACTACCTTAACAATACCACAATGAAGTGAAGAGTATCGTTTTAATATTAAATGTCCTCAGCCAAAATGAGGTACCCTTGGTTTTCAGACACGCGTTTTACGCCTCCAGTATAGTGTTTTTTTTTTATACTGCAGAGAGCTGTACGTCTCGAGCACTGTGTTTTCAGCTGTTGTTCGTCAGGAGCATGGACGCCTCAAGCAAGACACGTAGCCTAGCAAAGTCAAGGCGTGAATTGTCATGCCGTCAGCTGCGAGACTGTGGCCACGCCTTGTGTTAGGCAACCGAGTACAACAGTAGTGTTTAACTGGAAGCATAAGTGACGCTGTGACTTCGTGCATCTTTGATCTTGCTTGAGAAGACAAGATCAAGAGAGAAGTAAATGGATAATTTGTATTCGAATAAGTAGATTATAGAGCTGTCTGTATTGGAACGTGCGCTTCTGCAAACATTAGCGCAATAATTACGCTCATTCAAATTAATGTTCTATATTTAAAAAATTAATTTAAATGACAGTAAATGGGTATTAAAATCTAAAAACCTTCTGCAGTAATTGGATTTTAGCATGAAGATACAGATGGCTGCAAATGAAAATAAATAATTAAATTATTACATCTAAGGAGTATATTGCAAAGGCATGTATGTAATTAACATAAGTGTAAATTCCACATTAATGCCTACAAATGAATTCTGGGGAAGCCAGACAGTAAAAAAAAAAGTTGTACATAAGAAAGCTATTAAATTGCTAATTAATTTAATTTAATTTTTCTTCTTGCAGATGACTTTTTAGAATGCATTAAGTTCAGACATTGCATAATGAATATTTTATTATAGCACTAACAAGAATACAAACTGACATTACAAGAAATGCTTTAAAATTTATAAATATAAAACATACAAGTTTTATTTATGATAAAGGAATTTATTACCAAGTCTACAAATGTTAGGCCTACCAAAATATATTGTAAAAATATTAGACATCAAAAAGTTTATGAAATGTGTGCATAGAATATTTGCTCCACAATAATTTTACAGTAAACAATAAATTAAATTATTTTTAAAGCCAAGGAAGATAATCTTGGATATAATATGCTTATTTTATTACTTGATGTATGATTGCTTTCTTTGTATTTTACTTATTGTAATAATTCTGTTTGTTTATTTTTTGTAAATCTCTTAAAATTTTTTTAAGAGACTGTAAAATCTTTTTGACAAATTCCATACCCCAGGGGTATTAAACGCCGTAAGATCACATCTGGCTATAAGTAAGCATTGTGACTGCAATGTAAAACAGCATAAACAAACTTTGTTTGTGTTCTGTTTCCTCAGAATTTTAAGTGGTGAATATAGAGTTTTAATACAAAAATATATTTAGAAAAGATACAGAATTGTCACTATAGTTTAAACCTCTATTTTACAGAAGAATAAATATTGTAAATAGAGGACTGCTTACAACAATTTTTGCTGTCTTTGACACTGTCCAACAACCACATTTATGTTTCAATAACCAAATGTGTGTGAGTGCACGATAAAATATAAACTTTCATTTCTGTCCTCTGGGAAAAAAAATATTTACATTGAAATATTCTATGGATATTTAAAAATTAGAAAAAAAATCTTGAGTCGCCTACAACTAGGGAGGCCCCTAAATGATTAATGTGTATGACCACAGAAATCCATTCTTTTCAGGGAAAATTTTTAAGTAGCTAATGTTCTTGTTTTATGTAATATTGAAAACTATTTAAAGTTCAGTAATTTTTACCCTGAGAATATGTAATCTGTTTCACTTTTTTTTTTTTTTTTTCAACAGTACTGTGTTTGCCCTACTTTCAGATATTTTAATTGTGAGTATTTATTGACTTTCAGTGCATGACATTAACACAATACTAAAAATTTAAGCAAATAAATATTTATTTAACAACTGCTAGTCAAAATCAAATTAGATTAATCTCTTCTTTGTTTAAAAGGTGCTTTTATTTTACTCCCTTTTCTTGGTACAATTATTTACAGAAATAGTTACACTTAATGTAACAGCATTGCACATGTTAATTTTTTGTAACCAGTGGTATTTTTATTAACTTCACAATTGTGTCTGTGAGGTCTTGAAGTTAACTAACTGTCAATATTTTTAAGTTTACTTTTCAAGCCATTTATCAGAAATTGAATTAAGTTGGCCGCCTGGTTGAAGAAATTTAGCATGTCTGAGGCCTGAAAGTGTGGGAGCGCTAGGGGTGACAGAGACATGCGCATGAACTCTCATCGCCTCTACGCACAAAGCGCTGAACTGGTGTGCAGTCTTGCCGGAAAACGCGCCTCTACGAGACTTTCAGCGTAGACCCTACCATTTTATAATGTAATGATAAAAATTAAGTTTTCATTCACATCCCTATTCCTTTTTTAATGTTTTGTGTTTGAATGTTCATACCTAAAAATTACCGTTAAAACAGCAGTTTGAGCCATTTTCACTATCACAAAAATATGCTCTAGAAAGAAATGGAGGAACTGAAAAAGTATACAGACGCGTAACGTTTCTTAAATGCTATTAGTAAGTAGATCTAACTCAGACACATTGGAGGGTTTTTATTAAAACATTTTCTGCTGGAGCTCTGCACATCGTTTGGCGGTATACCCTGGCAGCCACCTTACCTTAGTTTCAAATAATACAAACTGCAAAAATTAAATTGCACATTTTTTTTCTTATTCGTGCAATGAAATATAAGCATGAAAAGTACACTTACATTCAGGGGCGCAACAACTGAAATTTTCAAGGGGGGTAAACAGTAATGTCACTGTAATCCTTTTTTTTAGTTGATGATACACACACGAATATGAAACTCGTTCTCTTTTAGAATTGTTTCCATTCAAAAACAAGGCTTTTATGCACTGTCGGCTTTCAGTAACAGTTTTGTATAATATTATATTCATGTAAATTTTAAATTTATTAAAAAATAAATCATATGACAACTTGTAAGATGAAATGTTTCTTTGTATGCCATTCATTAAAATGGCTATCATAGTGGTTTGTGTTCTTAAGATTTCCATTATTGAAGAATAAATGCCAACGAGTTAGATGACACCTTTCTTTAAACTGAACACACTGTTTACAAAATGTTCAATTTAGTAATGGTTTGTTTTATAAAATTAATGGCATATCACTAATTAAACTGTGAATAATAAAATGTTCTGTAAAAACCTTGCCAGATCATTTATTATTTAGTTATAGGGTCAAATGTATCAGATCAGACTGAAATGAAAATGTACAGTCATATTTTTTGTCGTTACAGCTATTTATGTGTTTAGTTTTACTCTACTTCATCCACCGTTTGCTGGTAACAATGTAATAAGAACAAATGATTCAGGCGCTCCTGACACATTGTAGTTCACTATTAATTGTTCAGTTTCCTAAGCATAAAAAAGGACAGTTTAGTAGTAGTTGAGACATGAATAAGCAGGAACAAGTAAATTAATTCAAAGTATATGCGAACAAACAACATATTTCATGTTGCATTCCTTTCAACTTTGATGCTACGGCTGCAGCAGTACTGAGACTTGGCTATAGGTCATGTAACATTTCCAGCTAGCNATTCCTTTCAACTTTGATGCTACGGCTGCAGCAGTACTGAGACTTGGCTATAGGTCATGTAACATTTCCAGCTAGCAAATTGATTTGATAAGGTCAAAATTATTTTCACTCAAAACTGCATATACTTCACTGTATTCTGTAGAGAGGTGAAGGAGTGCTTTTTCAAGTGTGCAGTATTTCTCTAACCATGGTTGTTTAAAGATGTTCTCAGCTTCTTGTATCACACAACCCACAACTTCAAATTATATCTTTCTACACAAGTCTTTCGTTGTAACAAACTANATTCCTTTCAACTTTGATGCTACGGCTGCAGCAGTACTGAGACTTGGCTATAGGTCATGTAACATTTCCAGCTAGCGAATTGATTTGATAAGGTCAAAATTATTTTCACTCAAAACTGCATATACTTCACTGTATTCTGTAGAGAGGTGAAGGAGTGCTTTTTCAAGTGTGCAGTATTTCTCTAACCATGGTTGTTTAAAGATGTCCTCAGCTTCTTGTATCACACAACCCACAACTTCAAATTATATCTTTCTACACAAGTCTTTCGTTGTAACAAACTACCTGGCTCCTGCTGGACTTGCGTGCTGTATGCATTTAGGTATATGTTTGTATGAAGGAAGTGAGGTAGAATGGGGTTAAATTCACAAATTTTTTTATTCCATATTGGCAAAATTTCATTGAAGATGTCTCAGTTACACTTTACTGCCAGATATTCCAGTGTTGTGGAACACACAAATTGCATGAAATGTGTTTTTGCTTTTCAAATCTGGGTGAGATTTTGTGGATACTGCTTCTCAACTGTCTGCAATCTCTCCGAGAAACTAACAGGATTGGATATGATTCATCATGGTACGGGATATTTGTAGCACTTAAAATGTTTCCAATGCAGTATTTTCTTTGCCCCCTCTGCCCCCCCCCCTCCCAAATATTCAGAGAGGAGGTAATACACCCCATTGTTACCTCTTTCTGGTGGTTTTTCAAAACAGTTTAATTTTCACTGGAGAATGTGAAACTAAATCTTTAGGAATAGCTTTTTTTTAATCCAGTCTGACTTACGAGGTATTCAAAATATACCCGTGCACACAACAAAGACTGTCATGATTATCCCAGCAGGTTTTCTGTAGTGTAAATATTTTGGGATTGCTTGGAAATGCGGAAATGCTGCTACAGTATAATATTGCATTTTAGCATTTCAGTGATGTACTATTACCCAATGCATTGTCTGGTGAAGCCAATTGCATTTCCTTCCTATACAGGTCTGTGTTCCTTCAAATTCACGTTAATAAATGTTTGTAAAAGGAAACTAAATAGTATTATTACAAGGTGCCAGAGAAGCATATTAGAGTTTGTGAGGGATGGAGGTCCTAATAAAAAAATTAAAGTTCTAAATTTGATTATTGATTTATTCATTCAGCTATTATTTACACAAACTATCGCTTTCCTCTATTACTATTTTTATTCTCAGATTATGCTCACCATTCATTCATTCATTCATTCATTCATTCGATCATTCATTCAATCATTCATTCATTCAATCATTCATTCAATCAATCAATCAATCAATCAATCACTCGCGCGAAGAGGTCGGGGAAAGGGAAGCAATGCAAAGCACCAAGCACACAACATTATTGTTTTAGCAAAAAATTTTAAGTGCTAAAGAATATGCTTTTGCTAGTAACTTTTCTCTTGCTGTGGTCATGTATGGCAGTAAGTAAGCAAGGCAGTGTGTCTGCAAGTACAGAGCAGCACACTTGAGTATGTTAAAAGAAAAACAAAATGTTATTTTTGTACAACTTTAATGATCTCATTATTTGCATGCTGAGAACAAAAGACATTTTTCTCCCCCTTAAATGCAATAGATATTACAGTTATTCAGTGAAAATTATCATTCCAATGTGAGGAATTCTTTGCACAGAAGAAATCATGAAACAACCTTAATGCTGTTAAAAAATTTAATTTTCCATAAACAAACAACATTAAATTTAAGTGTATTCTTTACCCAAAAACATTAAGCAACTTGCACACTTTCTTTGTATCCATAGTGAGGGACTTTAGCAGCTGAGTGGTTGGTTTGGTGGCCTATCACAATGGCAATCTGGGCTTGATTGCTGGCAGGGTCACTTCTGGATTTTCACTGAGAAACGTGGCAGACTTCTTCTTCTGCTTCTTCTTCAGGCTTGATTTAATGCTGGTCTTGCCATAGTTTCTTTGGTACACCCACATATGGAAATATCTGGGTTGATACTTGAATAACATTTTAGGTAACCACATGCTGTTTATCTGTTCTACACGAGATTTCCAATATTCCAAGATTTTGCCATTCAGACTATAGATACTGATAGATTTTCTTATATCTTAGTTTTGTATTCTGTTCCTCTTTGCCACCCCTGTGATTGATCAAAGAAACCTAATTTCCAAGGTTTGAATTTTGCTTTTTTCATTGTTGGTGAGAAAAACTATGATTCAACTCCATACTTCTCTGTTGGTACTGCCAAGGTCTTGTAAAATTTTAGCAGTGTCTCTTTTCTAGCCTTGTTTCTTAGAGTTCTTCTTATTGTACCACACATCATGTTGAATTTTTTGATTTTCGGTATCATCTACTACTTCATATGATGCTGGTGTACAACCAAGGAATTTGAATTGGTTAACCTGTTTGGTTAATTCTTAATAACTAGCTTGCAGCAGATTTTTAACGGACCACAGAAAATTATGAATTGTGTTTTACTTGTTGAAATTTAAAAATTGTACTGCTCCATTGCTTTTTGCAATTTGAATAGTGCCAAGTGGAATATATCTTACCTTGCACAGCACTTGTAACGTGCCCTGGGAAAATCCATGATTACTGGCAAACTTCAGACTAGCCTCAGAAATAGGACAGATACAACAGAATACAAACATGGCAGGCTTTTGTATGTTTTCTTATTGTACTTTCACTTCTCTTACTGTTGCATTCTGCCACCTTCCCATCCTCATCTCATGTTACATTCATTCTCCCAGGTGACTGGAGCATCAGGGATGTCTTGCATGTGGAACAGTCTCCTGTCATGTCGTCCGCAAACTTGCCTTTAGTGTGGTCAGTTATGGTTTATTTTTGTATACATTGTGATAATGATGTTACTTTACAATGTAGTCTCTTGTATCCATGAAATAAAACATTACTTACTTTTAGTTTGCCACATGATTAAACAATAGTATGCACAAAAGGTTGATTCTACTTTGAACTGAATTGTGTTTCAGCCCAGCATGTTGTGCGGGAAAAAGATGATATTGAGCAGGCGATGCAGTTCCTGAAGGAGTGCGACCTTCTCAAGATAGAAGACATCCTACCCTTCTTCTCAGATTTTGTCACCATAGACCACTTCAAGGATGCTATATGCACATCGTTACAGGTGTGTGTACTGTTTTTCACAGCAATTTCAATTGCAACTTAAAACCATTTGATTGAAAGTGAATTTTCTTACGCAGTTTTTCTGTCTTTTTGCTATTAATGGCTTTCACAGTTTCATTAGGTGGTGATAGAATATTACAAACACAAATTACATCAACATATTTCTTATTGGAAATGTAAAAATTTATTCTATAAAACATAGGATTTTAGCTTAGAAAAGTATGTGCTTGCTTTTCATATAACTAATCAATTGCTTATGATTGCATTTAATTCTTGAAATTTTATGTGTGCCCTTTTCCTCAACGGATCTGTTGTCTTGAAATCTATTTCAGAGTTTGTTGTCATTCTGCAGTGCAACAAATAATGTAACATTGGAGACAATGCTGAATATACTTGCCACATCTGCTAGCAGAATTATACTGCCCACAGGCAAAAAGTGGTGCTGCAAGCAGAGTAGGGAAGCACTAGTAGGTTTCAGACACCAGTCATTACACATGCCAGCTATTAATGAACAAGCAATCTGCTTTTTAGTTACGAGTCCTTGAGAGCAAATTTCATACCAGCATGACATGACTAAAACAGTGCAATGGAAATGTTCAGTGCTCATAGTTGAAACAAAATAAATAATAAACTTAAATACTAAATTGCAAACTTTTGTGTGCAACACAGTAAAAAATATGCATGAATTGTGCAGCTTTTCAATAGTATATCTTTGGTATTGGCCTTAAAAAATTTAGTCAAAACTAATTAAATAAGTGAGAACAGCAGTCCAGGGCTTTTAATTGGGCTTTGCCCCAGTTGATAATTGCTGTTCTGTTGGTTGTATAGTCTTATTTTAAAAGTTAAATTTTTTATGAATTTTAACATAATCCTCCTCACTGTGGGTGTTGAAAGCTGTTTGGAAAGTGACCTAGGCAAACATGGTATCACGATAATGCTGCTTGAATTTCAATATATCCAGTTGTGTTTGACTCTGCACACCCTGACTGTGGAGAATGTCATTCGACCTCGTCCCTCGGCCGGCGTAAGCCCGTCATGGGTTGTGCACGCACGAGGCACAGGGCCGTGTGATGCGTGAGTTTGGTGTGTTGGCGTGTTAAGTGCACCGAAAGTTGGCCGACAGCCAAAGCTATCACTAAAACGATTATTTTAACATTACGACTCTTATCTATTTGTTTGCCATGCACTTCTTTGCACTTTTGGTAATTAGCATGTAAGGTTCTGAGGTATTTGTTTTGCGGTGCACTCCTGTGCACGTACGTGTGATTAGCAACAGCTGGAGCCACCAACAAAGGGTTCTCTGTTAGTGTTAGGAGTTTTATGTATTTATTTTGTCGTGCACTCCCGTGCATGTTCTTGTGATTAGTATAGTGCATCCCTCCATACTTCATATGCCATATCCATGCACGTGGTCAGCCGGGGCTTGCACTTCCAGTATGGGTTGGTTTCTTCGCTTCTGATGGTCATTCAGAGTCTCTCCTCAGAGCTCAAGCTGGACAGACACGTGCTACGTGGTCTGTGGGGGTTTCAACTTTGTCTTCACTGATCTGTAATTCTGTCTGCTTATTTGACTTCTGAAATCTTTTCATTTTGCCCCCATACCTGGCCTAGCCCTTCCGTTGATTCGGGAGGCCCTTAATTAATAATTTCGCCATTGGGTGTTTTCTTTTGTAACATGACTAGATAAGCAGTATCTTTCGTGCTGGTTTAGGCAAGGCCTCATGCAAGTGTTTTNGTGTTTTCTTTTGTAACATGACTAGATAAGCAGTATCTTTCGTGCTGGTTTAGGCAAGGCCTCATGCAAGTGTTTTGTGCCGCAGTGTTTAATGTAATGTTCAGTAATATTCCTTTTGAGTTTGTGTAGCGCCCCACGCATTTCAGTGTCAATATATTCTGTAATAAACGATGGATGGCTCTGGATCTAACGTGGACATGGTAGCACTCATTTCCTAAATGTAAGTAACTAGCCCCCTGTACTTGCATTTTGCAAGCTCCGTGGTCGACAATGGAGCAGAAGAATACGTGTCTGTGTTAACATCCGGCCACGTGGCGACATCTCTGCTCACCGCGTGGTCGTGCACGATATCACGGCCTGGCACCCTGGGACCTCATCTGCACAACTACTTCCATCTACCACCTTACCGGTTAACACAGATAACAAGAATGTACATTTTTTGTAGTTTTACTTGTTAGTTTAATGTTTGTATGTAGAAATTACACATTTTACTCATTGATGATTGCTGCTAATCATATGTAACGAGACTTTGCATTTAAATTCAGGTTTACTCTTATACACTCTTAGTTACAGTTTTTTTATATATACATTCATTCAGGGTTCAAGTCTTTGTTGTAGCTTTTCTGGTGTGTAAACTTTTCGCATAATCTATAATTATCTACTTTATTCCTTCCATCAGTTAACAGATATAGGCGCCAAATTATAGTCATCTTTTCTTGATGTTTGCATACCTATTTTGCTAGAAGAGTTTTCTCTTTCTGATGCAGCAGAAAGAGAAGAAAAATTCTTGTTTGTCACTATTTTAAACATCAGACATGGCTGATGGCCACAGAACACAAAACTGCAATATTACAGAGCAGCATTGCTTCTTTGTCTCATAATCTCATAAATTGCCCATTATTCATTTTAAATAATTTGGGACCTTTCACCCTTATAGGTAAGTAGTGATAATGCGTACAAGTTATAGTTTATGTCACAGAATTCTGTGATTTAAGTACTATCATAGCTGAAGTACATAATTACAAATGAAGTAAATTAAGGAAGCAATTCACATCATGGGAAATGTGTGTAACTCCGAGGGGGTACATAGTAAAATTTTGGGGATTACATCTTGAGAGCATGAAAGTTGCCACATCGGGTAATGAAAATTAACTAAGTTGGCAACACTGGCCAGGTAAGTAAGACTTAACATCTGAGGTCATTTGAAACAAAGCAAGTTGTTTAGAGAAGCAGGAATGGGGAAGGAATCTACCAAAGCCTGTATAGTAGGAATTTGACTAGCGTGACTACAGAAAACCATGGAAAATCAAAATCAAGATAACCTGACCGGGACTCGAACCCAGGTCCTCCCAATGTGTCCAAAGGTTTACTACTCTGCCATCTCACTCAGTAACATTGGCCAGTTAAAACGTTTATGAAATATAAGACTTGTCATATTGTCATTTTTTTTTTCTTTATGTAATTTAAGAATTGAAAAAATTTTGTGGGTGCGCGTGTGTACATGCATGCATGTGTGTGTGTGTATGTGTAGTTTTATTGATCTGTACAAGGCATATGTCAAGTATAAAAGGTTGGGAACTGGTGAAGTAGGGCTTTGGAAGATGGTGTATTGTGGACTACACAGGTGCACTACTTCCTTCATTTTCCAACAGGAGTACAACCAACACATCCAGGACCTGAAAGAGGAGATGGAGGAGGCAACCAAATCCGCAGAGGTGATCCGGCAGGAGGTGCAGTCATTCCGCAACAGGTGTGCGCTGATCCAGGTGCGCGACGTATGCTACATCTGCGAGCTGCAGCTGCTCATGAGGCCGTTCTACCTTTTCCCGTGTGGCCACCGCTTCCACTCCGACTGCTTGGTGTCGGAGTTGAGCCCTATGCTACCGGCGGGCAAGAGGAGTCGCCTGCAGGAGCTCCAGGTAACCTCACTGCTCAGATAACCCACAGTATGACACAAATATTGATCTAGGCTTGATTTTGTTGTTTTTTTTTCTCATTCGCAGTTTTCTGCAACTTGCAACAAAACTCTGCAATTGTAAATAAATAAATGAGTAAAAAAAATTAATTAATTAATACATTAGGGTAGCTACAGTTGTGAAAAACCTTCAAACCCAGAAAAAGTCAGGGAATTTGAAAATGGTGAGAGAAAACATGGAAAAGTTAGGATAACTGGTCACTGATCTTGGAAATTTGAACCTGCAATATCCGTTAAGGTAGGCAACATGTTTTCTCTGCAGTCAAAATATTTTCATTAGCAGCCCAATAAATTTATTATAAAAAACTATTGGGTACAAAAAATTTGTGCTATGAGAGAAATCAGTTTGCAAATAAAATGCAATACTCCTCATGATGTGGACTATTTTCAGGAACATTACGTGTTTGTATTTTGAATCGAAGTGAAGTATACAATAACTTTTCCCATTATTTCATTCCATTGTCCTTGTAAACCACTGTAAAAGACACTAAAATTATTCTTGGACTCATTTTCTGGCACTTGTTATCTAGTCATATAGCTGGCCACGAGGTTTTTATTTATACGGGCAATCAGAGAAGTAAATTTGAGATTGGAGTTGTGAATCAAATAATTTTGATTATACAACAGTGTATACTCTTAATTGAAGTAAATAAACACACGAGTACCTACACGTTGATATTTGCAGATATACCAGGCACAGAACTTCTTGGCCGCTTGAGGACAGTCGTTCAGCGGCTCTCCTCCAACTAGCTGGTGTCAGTAGCTTATCACAGCTGTTGCCTTTGTTCGCAGTTTGACAGTGGCCGCAACGAGTCAAGCAAAATGTTTCTCAGATGCGCTCATAAAACCGTGAAAGACTTCATCAAAATGCAGTTACTTTATGCAAGAGGCTCATTTTGCTGAACAAGTAGGTGAAAATTCCAAGTCTGTATCTATATCTGTTCGTGTTTTACGTTATCAAGGACTATGCATGACAGTTGGCACGAACTCACATCTATTTTACAGAAAAGGGGATGTTATTCGTTCTTCTCTTGAGAGGAAACCCTATTTCGTAGATATACTGAAAGTTTCTATCATGTTTTATAAGCAGACGATAAAGTCTTGATTTGTGCTTAGTCGACACGAGATAATGCGTAGCGCAGCAGCTGCTCCACAGTCCACACCAAGTGTTGGTGTCTGCTCTAGCATGTATCCGCAGTGGCCAGTACCGCGACGGGCTTTGAACGATCCTGGATGTTCTTCATTCACGTACGTGTTAAGTTTTCGTTGAAATTATGGCGCTAAGTAAACCTTGTGTGGTTACAGAAGCTAAGTTGTTCACAAACAAGGTCAATCTATAATATTTAGTGTACATTCTGTTTTTACTCAATTGTCAAACAAATAATATCTCTTAAAGTATAAATTTCAAATTAATTAACAGTTTGACAGCAAGAGCATGTGATGTCTGTGAACGCAGGCTATAGTGCGACGGATATGAAAAGGAGAGTGCAACATTGCTTCTATGCCAACAGAAATATTTGTCACCTAGAAAAAAAATTGTCAGGAAACGAGTTGCATTTTGATAATTTAACAGAGACTGTGTTCGGAGATTGGCTTTCGAATTTTACAATAAGAAAGTACATTTCGGGGGAGGGGGGGAATATAGCAGCTATGTGTGAGAAAGTTGGTTTTACTGTTTCAACAATTTCCATAGCAAGATTTTGAAAGTGTTGGTTTTTGTTATAAGAAATCGAATGACGGGCAGAATTTTGTGATGGAAAGGAATGATGTTACGATTGCGCGGACAGGGAAGTGGAGTTTGTGCTGTCATTATAAGCTACAGCGAAAAGATGAATTACTTTTTCTGTGCTGTAAGTAAATAAAAATTATTACATATGCATTTTACAGCTGTTGATAATATGTAAATGTAAGTGTCAGAATGTTTTTACTACGAACGTAAAAATTTTGCAGTTTGTCTGCTCTGGCAGTTTGCTAATATATATCTAAACTTCAAAATATATAGAGATGTACTTTACCAATTTGTGTTTCTACTATATGCAAATCTTTGCATATAGAATTGTAATTTATATTACTAAAACTGAGGTTTCATGACGTGATGGGTTCTTGATAAATGTGGCAACATGGCTCAGTAATGCTCGCTGATAGGCTGATACTCAGTGGCCAAGAAGTTCTGTGCCTGGTATACACACATTTAATTAGTTGAGGTTGCTCTGCAGTTTTAGGCTTCCATTTATTTCACTTTTAAGGTTATGTTTGTTTCATAGCACCTTGCTTCCCTCCAGAAACTACACTGTAGTATAGTTATGTTGTCTTTTATTGTCATTTTTAAACGTACAGAGTAATATTTTTTGGCAATTCCATCAAGTAAATAGTGTATTATGCAAAGTGTCTGCATTTGTTCTGCCCTAACATCATGTACATATAAGTAAGTGCGTATTTTTGTGCAGCGCCAGTTGAATACAAACACATCCAAAGACGATACAGGATCGGTGGACTCGACAAGCATCTCACTTCGGGACCAGGTCAAGGCTGACATTGACAGCATCGTTGCATCAGAGTGTCTCTACTGTGGGGACATGATGATCAGGTGTGGTTTGTACAAGTACACTGCATGTTTAACGTGTTGCATTTTGGCTTGAGTAGACCCTTTATTTTTTATTGCCTCAGTAGATAAAATAAATAGCATCAGTGTGAATTTGTGCAGCACAATGTAAAATGTACATTTATACAAAGAGTTTAATAGACAACTTCTTTATTTGTAAACTAAGTACTTGATATCATCCAAAACAAAATCAGCCAACTAATACACATTAAAATGCCTCTACATTTGGAAAGCCTCTAATATAAAAGAGCCTGCCAGAACTGTAGTATTTTTAAAACTGGCGGACTCTCCTTTCATGAGAAGAAAGTTATTTTTTTGTAGTTTCCAACCAGTGTATATTTTCATTTTGAAAGTTTGTGTAGCAATTTGCTAAGCAAATTTGTTTTTGAATAGCAGTTTACTAATTTTGCATTGCAGTTTCACAAAAAAAAATTTTAGAATTTTTTTTTATGAAAAAATAAATATATGAATATAAAATATGAATACAAATATATTCAAGTTTTCAAGTAGTAGATATATTTGGATGTTTACTTCTTACTGATTACCCTACTAAAAACCCTATAAAACATAATTCTGAACTTTTAAAACTGTGGGCTTTTATTAGAATCCTTGAAACTCGGAATCAGAAATATCTGACTCTGATAGTGTTTCTGTTTCTGCACTTTTGGCCATAGTCTTCTTCTTTGATGGTCCTGGCTGTGGACCATAAGGTTCAGTTTCAGGATGATGATGTTTTTTGAAAAGAATATTTCAGCAGCATTAACTGGTGAAAATTCCAGTAGTTCTGCGCCTTCAATGGATATTATCAAAAGGGTATCAAATGTTGTTGTATGTAAACTGTTTCTNATTCCAGTAGTTCTGCGCCTTCAATGGATATTATCAAAAGGGTATCAAATGTTGTTGTATGTAAACTGTTTCTGTTATCAGTCTTCACTCTCTTCATTGTAGGAAATGCTCTCTCCACTCTGGC
>NQII01008561.1:37185-64151 GCA_002778355.1 Clitarchus hookeri | reverse complement strand
TACGTCAAGTACTGCAGCAAAACATTCAAATTATGCTCGGATGTGGCGGTCGATGTGGGCACCCTCCGACGACGGGGCTGCGTCGGGAGTACGTTCGGGTCCTTTTTGGACGCCTGTTCTCCGGGGGGAAGTCACCGGCCCGGACAGACCTTCTGGCTCGGCTCGTCGGTCGCTCTCGCCTTCGCTCGACCTCGCGTCTGGGGCCCTACTGTCTGACTTGAGCTTTGTGATGTTGTGGTGTTTTGTATGTAGCACTGGAGTATCACTCCTGTGTGTAAAGGCTGTTCACGGTAAAGTGAGCACTTTCGAAAGCCCTGCTAAAGATCTACTTGTATGCACATTCCGTATACTTCCGCCATACGTAAAATTAACATGTTGATGGGCCTGGTCACATTATTCATGCTTCGGTCAAGTAAAACTGCGCAATTAATAGAAAAGTAAATGTTTTACCAATTTCCTGATTCATATACTTAAATTCAGTAAAAAATATAGAAAGTAAAAAAAATAAATTCATTATTCTCAAATGTATTCTTAATACTTTTAATTCAGCGTTAAGACATAGAACTACTTTCTCTCTGTCGTTACCAACTTTAGAGGGCGCATGCCACTCGACGTGACCGTTAAAATACATGCAGGCAGGACAGTGGCATTTTTCAAAGGTTGATTTCAAAAGTGCTCACTTTATCGTGAACAACCGTTAGTATGAGTTGTATATTGGAACTGATATCAGTGTATATGTAGCGCTGACCACATTCCCACAAGTCGCAAAACGCATAAAGAAAAAACAAAAATTCAACTTTTTGTTGGATGTAGTGTATGTGTCTTTAAATTAGTGCCATGGATCATTAAGATCTCAATAACAATGCGTAACAAGGCATATGTCATTTATATTTACTAAGTATTGAAAGTGAAACAAAAAATCATTGCACATTTCTGTTACTCTTTTCAAATAAGCATAATTTCATTTATTAAGGCTTGGTGTAAAATCTCACTTTAATTTCTGTTTGACATATTATATGAATTATTTCCCTAATAATGCTTGGCAAAGCCTGGGTCGAGTTAACGGCTCAAACGGGTATTTTCACGGTCATTTTTAGGTATGAACATTTCGGTGCAAAACATTAAAAAAGCAATAGGGACGTGCATCGAACCTTTATTGTTATTTATTATGTCATAAAATGGTAGGGTCTCTACTAAAAGTCTCTTAGAGGCGCGTTATCGACGGCAAGACTGAACGCCAGTTCAATGCTTTGCGCGTAGAGGCGATGAGAGAGTTGATGCGCATGTCTTGATCACCTCTAGCGCTCCCACGCTTTTAGACCTCAGACATGCAACATTCCTTCAGCCAGGCAATTTTCTTTCCAATATCTTTCTTGAAGACACTTTGTTGGCCTATGTGTTTATCATGAGACATTCAAAACACCGTCAGGGAGACATTTTGAGTTACGTAATACAATTTAGTCTCATGAAGATTGTAACTGTGTTTATATAAAGACAGTATAAAGTTAAAGAATAAGGCCCGAGAAGAGACAAGAGTCCCCAGTACCTGGGTGCTTACAACTCACCTTCGTCTCTTACACAGAAGTTATTCGTTGTTGTGTCATAATTTCAGATTCATAGCACTGTTAAAAATTTCTGGCTGTATAAAATTAACATTTTATGAATTAATATATATATTTTTTGTATTATGTGTTCTCGGTGAAGTAAACACTTTTGAAATCAACCTCTGGAAAAAATCACATCCCATAACTGCATATTTACTACAGTGCGCACTAGAATGCAGGCTCCAAGTTAAGTTGGCAGAGAATAAAAAAAACTATTTCCACGCGTTGACTTTGTATTGAGAGGGTAAAGTTATAAGTTACTCATACGAGTAGGGATTTTCATGTTGTTATATTAACAAATTTACTTCCTTACAAAATCCAGTGGTTTCCCCTGAATGATGCATGGATAAAGTAAGAGGGCCCATGGCAACGTTAACCTTACTTATGGCGAAATTATACAAAATAAGGATAAAAGTATACCCTAACCAGGGCTTTCGAAAGTGCTCAAATAACCGTGAACAAACTATTATTAATTTTAATAGGTGTTATTTGGTAGTTGTAAAAAAAAGGAGGAACGTAGACCTATTTATATTTTAATGTTTACACTATGTTATTTGTGACAAAATTTTACGTTGGTATTTCGATTTCACGTCTGTACCGCAGAGTACGGCAAACGGCCAAGCTCACATTTACGCAAGAGTTGGCTAACAGAGACATATTCATAACAGTTTCGCGTTTTTCCTCATTGGCGCTTGTAATCATACCCATACCAAATGTAATTCTTGCTTGTGGCTGAAATAAGCACAAACCAGTTATAACTACGTAAGGTGAGTTTTGTTTGACGTCACTCAGTGCCAAGTGTCTCGCACGCCTGGTAGTGCCTGGCCGGGCGATCCGTTATCGGCAAAACAATCCGTCCGGTCCAGAAGATGTTCAACCCTGGGACCTTAGAGGGTGCTGGAGATCATCATTTTATATCTTTACGAAATACTGTTTAACTTTTAGACATTGCCTACAAGTACCATTTCCAAGCATAAAGCATAACAATTTAGAAAGCTTATTATTTGCATTGTGGCATGTTAAAATCACAATGTTAGTATTTTTGTGACACACAAATAATAAAAAGTAACTCACTCACCGAAATGAGATAACTCACATTGAAATAAGATTCCAAGAGTTGCTTTAAGAAGTCTTTGAAATCATACTATGAAATGTTTTCGCAGTTATTAAAATTTGCTCAGTATAAGGTAATTTTTGCATATTTATTATTTGTAGTAGTCTATGATTTTTTAACATATTTTTAAAATGATTGAATACAACCTTTCAGTCACCCTTGCTAACTTTTTTGTAAATGTTATCGNTCAGTCGCCCTTGCTAACTTTTTTGTAAATGTTTTCCTTTATTTTATTTGCACGTCCAAAAACACTACAATTGTTATTTTGACGTGTTGTAATGCACAAAGTATGCGATATAAAACGTATTTTATGCGAAGAAATAGTACTTACAATTAACGTCTACAAGTTGAACGGTGTTTAATAGACATATAAATTAATAATTTTTTTCGTTGGTAAGCACTCTTAAGGGTGTTCAAGTAATGATTTCTGATAATGGTAGGATATTTTATTATTCCGTTTTATTACATCAAATAGTACATTGAAAAAGTATAAAAAATCATGGAAAATTAATTTACAAAAATTAATGACGGAAAATACAGGAATTTCTCATTTATATGCATTGTCATACAAATTAAAAAATTGTGCAGACTTATCATGTTTGGCTACAGATCAAATTAATTTTTAATGTCATTAGAATAAGATGAAGAAATTTCATGGAATTTCTTCCAGTGGTTCGGCCATAATTTCATTTTAAGTTTTACAATTAAAATTTAAATCCAAAATAACCAGAAGATAAACCCTAACCGCAGGCGAACAAAATGCCACACTACAAAGCAATTTCTTCGACAAACACTTTAGCTAAAATCAAACATTGTGCTCGTACAATATTTTGAAATTTGTTTTGCACAAATTTTAACGTTAAAATGCTAATAATTCTACTGAAAAAAATATGCGAGAGTTATTTTTAAACTGGTTCGGGATTTTTATCAAATAGTTATTGATATTGTATCGCAAAACCGTAAAACATATTTAAAATGCAGGAAAAAAAAAGTAATGCATTTGAACAACCTTAAGCACGGTTGACTTGCAGTCGAGCGATCGGCGACTCGCTGCCGTTGAGGAGGACCCAATTAAATAAATGAAGACCATTCGAGATATCGAGCCAGGCACTTCACGGCGCTGATAAATAAGCACCGAGTTAGAAAGATCCGGACATTGGGAAACGCCACAACGTACCATGGATACCACTATTACTATTTTTTTTTCTGTAGTAAGCTGCAGTTGCATTTTCGCGTTAATGTACGGGCGCCGGCGGGCCGATTACTGATTGGAAAGCAGCGAGTCTGGTCCCCCCCCCCTCTCGGCCCTCGCCAGGGATAACAGTGGTTGGTGATTTATCATCCGTCGGTTCCTTGCAGAAAGGTCGCGGAGTCCTACAGGGAAAGATTTATAGTGCCCTTCCCCCCCACAAACATTTCCACCCAGATACGTACAGCCGAGAGCGTTCAGTGAAAAAAAAATACTTTCCGCCGTTTTCAGGGTCAGTAGACGTTTCAGATCCTCCGCTCGACGCGAGGGGAGACCGGTTAGTTGAGGCTACGGCGCTGACTGGGTTGTGGTGATGCCAGCCCATTGCAGCACAAGGGATGACCGTAAAGTACTGTGCACAGTAAATAAAGTATCCGGTTACAATATTAGTTAAATACACCAGTGGGAAGCTGGGTGTGAATGCGCATTATGTTTGTATTATTATAATTTACTTCCTATGAATGGGGGCCGCGGTGGCTGAGCTGTTAGCCTGCTCACCCCCGGGTTCAATCACCGGTCGGGGGGCCACTCCCGAATTTCCACATGTGAGAATTGTGCCGGACAATGTCGCTGGTCGGTGGGTTTTTTTCGGGGATCTCCCGCTTACCCTACCCCTTTCATTCCGGAGCTGCTCCATACTCACCTCAAACACCTTCATCGGCTCTCAATACCTCGCTTTTACGAGCCACCCAAATCTCTTCACTCACTCGCTTATGAATGTTTGTTATGTAACACATCGGGTAATTGCAGTTAAATGACTTTTGTACAATACCACTTTTATACAATACAACTTTTATACAACGGTAAAAGAATAGAAGGGACATAGTGGGACATCTTAAGTCTCCCTTAACGACAAAAATTTCCCCGGGTGTCTTGCCGAGTGTTTTAACTCTGATAACATGAAATTAGTTGCAAGTTGGTCTGAGCTTCCTGTAGATTTCTGAAGCATTTTAAGACTAATAATTGCTTCAATTTATTTTTATACCTGAAAAAGTTGTTTGCATTCTTCTAAGATTCCCTCTTCCTGTCATTTTTGTTCCTCTTTAGTTATTATGTATTTTGTAGTGATATTAGAAAACAAACATAATTAGATGATTACATTCGACTTTTTTTGTGGTGCCTGATACCGTCACTTTGATGAAAGAATGTCGACAGTTTTGATGGGACATAGAAAAGGTGTTGCAAGAAGAGAAACTCGGGGCGTTCCAGCGTTTTAGGCAGTGTACTTGTGTCAGCTTTACCCTCACTTCTGTGATGTCCCGGCACCTCTTTTACTTTGTGGTTTCCAGTCTAGAGCTTGTCTTGGAAGTATGCCTCGAGGAATTCCTACAAGATAATCTTTCAGTCTTCCTTGTGTCTTAAATGTCTTACGTGCTTTCAATGCCATGTTAAAGGCTGCAATTGCAACTGTTTCCTGAAGTTTGTACTTCAAATACTGTCCCCTCATATACATCCCTTTATTGCTTTGAGGAATTTCATATATGGCGTTTCTATGTGTTTCAAACCTTTCTTACTCGCAAACCCAACATTTCTCTCACTATTTCTCTCTAAGTCGGTCTGATGGTACCACGAGTCCTCTGGAAACGGTTTACCTAATTTACTATGTCGTTATCTTCCTCACGATAAACATCAAACCCTAAAGAAGAGAAACTTGCAACATAAATATAGCTGAACCTCGGAAACCGTGCAGGGTTGTTTGAAAGTTTGCTGGATAATCGAACCCACAGTGCCCGTTTAGCACAGGACGATAGTATAATGATTATGGGCATTCGGGCATAAGGAGCTGGGGGTCCGGCGCCGGCCGCCATGTTGTGACATCACCCNCGAACCCACAGTGCCCGTTTAGCACAGGACGATAGTATAATGATTATGGGCATTTCGGGCATAAGGAGCTGGGGGTCCGGCGCCGCCGCCATGTTGTGACATCACCCGACCGCCATATTAAATCCAGATGACCTTGACCCACGACTTTAACCTTTACTTCGTGCCCGTGAACTGGAATAACTTTGAACACAAACAAATACCAAAAAATAAAAAAAATTAAAAATTAAGAAAAACTTTAAAACATTTATAAAAAATATTAAAAAATTAATTTTTTTTTAATTGCGCATTTTAAGAGGTTCCTCCACCACCACCCTTGACAATTTTTTATTGGTTATTTAATTGGTAAAGTACTTACCTTCGTTAATTAGTCTGCAAGCCTCCACCCTCTTCCAGCCCCCTTCGTCAAAATACTACACCTACTGACCATTTATTTTTAGTATCGTCCACTAGAGCGCACTGGTAATCTCAAATATTCCAGTACATCAGGTCGCGGGNCAATGACGACGGCAGGTGTGGGTTGGTACCACATGCAGTATTCACGAGTTGGCAGCCGTGGCGACTCGATCACAGCTGTCTACAGATCTACAGCACACTGTCCGTCTAGCAGTGGCTTCACGATAGCTAACAAAACTTGGAATATTTCACACTTGAAATATAAATTCTGGCATAAATATTTATTATTCCAATCACGTCTATATACAGACACATACATTGTGAAACAAAATATCGTAAAAATTCATTTTTTCATGTTTAACCCCTCACACTTAAGTCGGTTTAGGCGATTTATTAAGATAGCACCAAGTATGAAAATAAAGTTTCATGCCATGTCTTTGGAACCAATCAACTGATATACACCAAATTCTTCATACAAGTAGCACTTTGGTAGGCCTTGTAAATTTCAGTGTTTTCAGTGGCTCAGACACTTATTTTCAAAATGATGGTCCTGTAAATATTTTCCGTCTGTAAACTATGCCATTCAAAACATCAGACCGAAATTGATGCTCCGTATTCTACCTCTGTAAAGCAGTTGATCTCGCACTAGCTTATGGAACGAGGTTTTCTGGGTTCGAGTCCTGGGGTAAGGCACGTGATAATTTGTATTTGTGTCACTACTGTTGCATGATTTTCATGTTTCATCTTTAATGATATTGCTGTCAACGAGACATCAAGACCTATCTACCATCTAAGATTTTAAGAATTTCATTAAAAATTATTTGCACGTATGTAGAGGAAATTGGGCTCATTAAATACATCAGTAACTTCAGTAACTTCTTGTATACTTCTGTCATCACAAAGGTTCTTATTTTTGGTAAACTAAACTTTTAATTATATTTTTTCTATAAATTATAATATTTCATTTGTAATGAATGTGAATAAAACCAAGAGAAAAAGTGTGTGTTGGTAATGCCTTGCAATAAAAAATTTACATGTGAAATATTGTCACACTGAACGCGCAAGAATTCAGTGCGTTGTCCTTGGTGTAATTTTCTAGACTTGGGCGAGCTTTGTTTGCACGAGGCGGAGGAATATACTGCGAGTGGAACTTGAACAGGGTTTCAGGAAAGTTGTAAGTAACTGTGAATGGACTGTAGCCTCCAGCTCGGGCAGAGGCGGCATTTGTTTCAGAAGAGCTGACACCGCAACGGGCATATATTCCTCCGATAGCAGCCCGATCATTCGTATTCACGCTGTGGCCGGACCACGGGAACAGTTTAGATGTTCGCCGGTGGCGTTAACTGACGGGCCAGCACTGCTCCCCCTCCCCTCCCCACGGGTCATCGCGCCTCTCTTCCACCGAGACAGTCTACCAGAGGCACGTTCTTGAGGCCCTGTCTAGACTAGTCGAACATCCTATCGATTGAGAACGGTCGCCCGCGAGCAGTAAATAGACTGTACCTTTTTCTAGTTACGCGCCATGAAATATTCATGGCGAAACTTTTCGTCGGCCCATTCATATCGAGGTTTCCCAGAAATCTCGCACTGGACTGTCGAGGGATCGATATGTTGTATAGGTCGTGCCGTTTGCTGGGATTTTACTGAATAACTGCTCGTGCATTTAGATCGCGTTAGAGATAAGGCCTAACTTCTTGTCCACGTGAGCGATGTTTCAGCGGTCTCCGAACCCAGTATTTTCACCCAGTTCTTTATGCTGGATTCATGATATGGAGCGAGTAAGTGAAGAGATTTGGGCGTCTCTTCAAAACAGCGAGGTCTTGAGAGACGATGAGGGTGATTGAAGTGAGTATGAAGCAGAGCGGGGGAAACGGGAGATCCCCGAAAAAAAAACCCGTCGACCAGCGGCATCGTCCGGCACGATTTCCACATGCGAAGATCCTAGGGTGGCCCGTCCGGGGATTGAGCCCGGTTCGCCTTGGTGGGAGGCGAGTAGGCTAACCGCTCAGCCACCGCGGCCCCTCACGATATGGAAACGATGCCAAGACTTTACATATAAAATAAGTGGGAACAACGCCGAAAATATATACAGAGTGGTCCGCCTAACGGGGACACCCTCAAAATTTCGGGAACGGTTGCAGATCACGAAATGCGGTTTTCGCTCAATTAAATTACGTACGGGGACAAGTATTTTGCCGGAATGCGACTATTCGTAACACGTGTATGGACAGAAATAATTAAACCACATATGGTTTTTCCTCTGGAAACATACATTTATTTCAGTGGCATCTGAAAGTACGTGCAAATTGTAATTCAGTGATATTGCATATGCAATGGAAATTAACACAGACACGCCAAGAAATAATGTGCGAACATGATTAAGTTATTCTATTTCAGCCTTAGGCGTTAACTTACCAGTACGGTGGAATATAAACATTGTGTTTATTACTTACATGAAAATATTTATTTGAAAAGGTGGTTAAAGGATTAAAAAATGGCTGAAAGGAAAAAGTAACTAGGGCCTCAAAAGTGCTCACTTTACCGTAAACAGACTATAATAGTTTTTGGCGTGTCTGTATTTGTCAAAGTGTCACTGATGACATGGACTATTAACGTATTGATATCTAACATGATTTTAAGTGCATACAATAAAAAAATAGAAAAATACAACGAAATATTTGGCAAAAGGCGATCAACGGGAGCAGAACTTTACAATAAATATCTCNTAAAAAAATAGAAAAATACAACGAAATATTTGGCAAAAGGCGATCAACGGGAGCAGAACTTTACAATAAATATCTCAAGAGCAGTTTATTGGATGGTTTTGACAATCCTAGACCTCGGCGACAAGCATTTTTTCCTTGGCCAGTATCCAAGCAAGCAGCACAGCTGGAGTACGAACCAATTTACGTCGTTGAAACCAGACGCTGGGCACGTTCGCAGCGAGTAGCTTAGCAGAGAGCCTATGAACATGTAGGAGCAACAACATGAAACACTATCGACCGTGTGATACGTTGTCTCTACCCACCGAGTAATTTTATGAGTCGCAAGCAGCTAGGACGCGATAAATTAGAATTTTTTTTTCAAGCTGTTAAAAACAGTAGTGGTAATTGATTTCTTAACCAGCCGTAAAGATATCGTAAAAAAAATAAATAATCGCTCTTGCGTCGCTCGGACTTGTGAACACGGTCCGCTAAAAAAAAACCTCATTTTTAATTTAAAAAATTTGTTTACGTACACAAGAGAGGTCTTGCAGTGGAAAATAAAAATCGCACGCCCTCGCAAAGTAAAATTGCGATTTGGAGAGCCATAAATCTAACACGTCGACCGGAGACATATCTCTATTTCTTCCCCGTTGCTGTTTTCCTGCACGCTTTGTTCCTCTCTAACCACCCCGCAGTCCGCGTTTTATCTCTCGCGCTATTAGGACTGCTTTTCAGCCAAAACAAGGGCGATGTTTTCCCGGTGGTGCCTTCAACCTCTGCGTATAATTTCTCGGATTGCTGGAACGGGGGGTGAGAACCGGAGTGAAACTTTTCTCCTGATGACTTACATTTTTCTGATAAAACTCTTGCCCGCCTTTATCCAGTTGCCAAAATCCATCATAGACTCATCAGTTCGTTTCCAGTGCAACATCGAGCATCGGCACAAATCCGGTTTTCTATATTTGAGAAAATACTACCAGAACTAAGCGGTGTTGCCCTGGTTTAATAGGGCATTAAGAGATACACGAACTCGTTTTAGGGGTTTCACCCAATACGAGTCTGGAGATTCACGAACGAGTTTTAGGGGATTCAGACCCAATATGGGGGAGGGGTGGGGGAGCCAATTTTGTCATACATAGTATTTTAAGTTGTATACTGAAGGGTATATATACAAAATTTGGTTAATATACGCCCGTCAAAAGGTGTAGGATTGCATAAGGAACAAATATACATGTATACAAACAAACATCTTTATATATATATATATAGACATACACACATATGATGAGTCACCTAAGGCAGAACATCTGAATAACACTTCCACTTTCAGTGATAGAAGAAAATGTTTCAGACAAAAGTTGCTTGGGTCCAATGCGCTAATAACTTGATAGTGATATTTTCCCCGTACGTGGAAGGGTAGATAAGTTACGAAGGTCAACTTCGTTACTTTAAATGGAATGATAATTTCTATTAACGCCCCTCGACAGTGCGTATGAAGATTTAATAAATAAATACATTTTCCGGTCATTCAAGAGCGCCGAAGGTCAATGACGAAGCAAACTGCGCCACCGCACGGAACAATGGGCCGACGTAGTGCCATCCTGTAGCGACTGTAGCCGTCCTGTAGCTGGCCTTTGTTTGCCAGCCTCGGACTACGCTCCCTTTTTTATTTATTATGATATAAGGTGTTCAAATTTGTGACCTTGTGCATTGATACATGCTGTAAAGCGATTCTGAGCGGACATTACCGCACGTCGAATTTCATCTGGACTTATCGGAGAACCAGCTCGTGTTATACGGCCTTTGCTATCTTCGGGAGTCATCGTTGGGTCTTTGCAGACCTGTTGCTTTAATCTCCCCCGCAGCTAAAAGTCCATTGGCGTTAAGTGTGGGTAACGTGTAGGCCATTTCGTGTTTCCAGACCGACCGATCCAACGACCACCGAAAGTTCTGTTAAGGACCTTTGTAATTCTCTGTGCAGAATGATCGGGACATCCATCGTGTTGGTACCACTTGGATTGCCTTATGTCCAGTGGGATGTCTTCCAATAATTGTGGCAAATGTCATCGTATTTATTACATATTCATACCCATCGTAGAGGGAAGTTAATATAAATTATCATTAAATTTAAAGTAATGAAGTTGACCCTTTGTATCTTCTTTACCATTCCACGTACGGGGAAATTACCACTATCAAGCTATTAGCGCCTTGGACCCAAGCAAATTGTGTGTGTATGNTATATATATATATATATCCTCTCACCCCTTAATGTATTATCTCGGGTATACTCGTTCATGCGCGACGCGTTGCAAAGTATGTAAAACCACAATCGACGGTGGAAAGGTCAGAAGCTAGCACCAATACAAACAGCGCCTTTCCCTGGACAATGCTACTGACTGCTGCTGACACATATTACTATTGGTTGCTGTTTGTGCCTAGGTCCAACACAAACTTTTTTAATAGTGTTACGTGTTGCTGATCTTCGTTGCTTCCTTTGCTCCTTTATGCTTGCGAGAGCGAAGGAATGACAGGCGGGCGTAATGCGAGAAGCGGGCGGCGATTCAAAAAGGCAAGCTGCCGCGTGCCACCGTGACAAGTCTATCGCAACTCGCGTGCTTCTTACCTTCAGCGAATTGAATTTCTGCGATTATATTTGAAAATAATGATCTGGTCCATTGCCCTTGCCTCTCGCAGCAAGACTCGGAGTGCGGGGGACCTTACATATCATGCTAGCGATACTATTTAAGCCGTGACGGGCCTCCGAGCAGTCAGTTTTGGAGAGTTGGGATTTTGGAGGATTCTGCGATCTTAGGCGACAAGTGTGCGAAGACAAGTGAAGGCGACGAGCCAGCAGAGCGTCGAGAGGTGGGTAGAGTGACTAGCGAGAATGAAGTCTGCGGACTGCGAGCATCGGCACAGTGAAGGTGAGACTGACGGGCGGGACTATTGAACTGGATGCGCGAGTGACACACATTTTAATTGGCAGCAATAGACCGATTGAATATGTATAAGTAATGAGTGTGAATTAAGTAATTGTAACCAATATATAGACATCGATAAAGACTTTAATTATAACTGAGCTAGACATTAAATATTGCGCCCACTGAGGATAACAATAGTAATAGCGAAGGTAGACAGTTAAATGTTGTAAATAATAGCGGTGTGAAACAATTAAAATTCTAATTTATTTATTTTATTTTTATTAAGACCTCCATCCCTCACGAACTCTGATACGCCCTTCTGGCGTCTTGCAACAATAGGCTCGATTGCTTAAGTTATTATAACGAATTCGGACGTACTTGTCAGGCCAAAAACACCTTTTGCAATACCGGAAATTAAACATTTGTGTATAAGTTAAGGGTTTAACATATGCCTCGTCACCGAGCAGGTCGCGCAGTGGTAACGCAGCCGACTCGCATTCGGGAGGTCTCGGGTTCCGTTCCCTGCCCCTGATTTCATTTCTCCGTGGTTTTCCGAGGCCATTCCAGACGAATGCTGCAAAGATTCGTTATCACACTGGCCATGGCCCCTTCCTTGCCCGTTCCTGGAATTAAGAATATCTGGTTCCATCTCTAACGAAGCCGCAGACGTCGAGACGTTAGGCCTAAGCCATAAGTACAAAAGCTGTTTTTCTTGTCACAATGTTATCGTGGGTTCTGTTCCCGTAGGGGCCAAACAACGTGTACGCAGGGCCACCGTAATTGTGTAAATACTTTCGTAATATTTACGTACATTACACAGCAGATAATGTGCTACAGTAGCGACAGAATGATACAGAATTATTCTCTATCTAGGAAACTTAAATACTTTTCAACCAGTGGCGCAGGAATGGTGGGGTACAGAGATAAATTGTACCCTGCAAAATTTCGTGGGTGGGGTACAACGTAGCATGCTCTTTGCAATAACAATCATAATTTCTGAAAAATTTCAGGAAAATTTTCTTTATCGTGTTGTGTTTCCCTAGAATGAGAAAATACTACTCGCTCAGTTACGCTGCTGTCCTCGTCTCTTCACGCCATTCCTATTGGCATAGTCCTCCATAAGACTGCTGGTCGCAGAAAAATGCATTACTTAACATTTTTACTTAATTCTGTTCAACTTGCAGACAAGTACTATTTCCTCCCACAAAAATTTTCTATACGGCATATTTTCCACACAATGGCCATGACAAAGTCACAATTTTACTGAGAGATAATTCACATTGAAATGAGATGCTTCAAGGAATATTTAAATCGACGCTTTAAAATTTCTTAAAATAAGNCTGAGAGATAATTCACATTGAAATGAGATGCTTCAAGGAATATTTAAATCGACGCTTTAAAATTTCTTAAAATAAGTAAATTATTGCATATATTTATTTATACGAGTCTATGGTTTTTTGTGACAAAAGTTTTGCTAAGCAGACCTTAAAATAAATTAAAATATGACCTTTCAGTCACACTTGTTAAATTTTCTGTAAATTATTTTGTTTATTTTATTTTTACGTCCCAAAAAAACACTAACATTGTGATTTGGACATGCTATGAAGCAAAACCTATGTATGAGACATAAAAAAAAAATTTGCCAGAAAAGAGTATTGACAAGTAATGTCTACGAGTTGAAAGGTGTTTCGTGCAAATATAAAGTAATACATTTTTTGGGGGACCTTAAATGCCTTGTAACCGCATTTTCTTTAGTAACTTGAGTCTTAACTACCAGTGTTCTTGTAAACTTGAGATTGATGGAAAATTATTTCGCAAAATATTTGAACAAATTCACAGAAGTAAAATTAATTTGTTTTAGACATTTTTAGGGTAGTTAAGAATGTATTTTTTCCTTCACTCCGCCAAAAGAAGAACTTTAGTCTAAGAATCACAACAGATTTCGCGTTACAACATACGCTGACTGTGGCGAAAGTATCAATGTAAAAAATAAGTAAAAATTTACACATAACATTTTTTGGTAATTTTACCTTTTGTATGTGTAATTTGTAAAAACAACTACAGTACGTGTAGTTTCACACAAATGTTCTTAATAATCCAGGGAGTACTACATGTCTTTGGCGAAAATACATGAACGTATGGCTTAATAAACACAATGTTGGTGTAAATTTACACATTTTGAAGTATGTGTAAAAATACACCCACTCACTGTATTCGAACCTTAAGTTGTGTATTTTTACTGCTACATAGTCGTTGTATGAACACTCAATGTCAGTATAGTTGTACATCTTTAATTGTGTAATTTTACAATGACCGTGCGTGTGTGTAAACTTGCATTCAATTTGGGAGTATTTGCGAGCGTATATTTACACATACAAATTTTCTGTAATTTTACATTTTTATGTGTAATTTATTTAAACGAGTACAGTATTTGAAATTTTACACTAATGTTCCTGTGAATTCAATTATAACTACCAGTATTTGCTTACAACATGCGATCTAGCGGTAGGGAGTGGAACTACCTCGAACTCTTTTTGTGTGTTAAAAAGGAAATCTTAATTTTTACCCACATTTTGATCACTCTGTTAAACTACCTATATACAAAACTGAGTAAAACAACATGAACATTATAAAAATACACATACAAAGTATGTGAATTAATATGACGCAGGTGTAAAAGAACATATGCTGACGGTAAAATTGCTTGGTAAAACAGTGAATATTTACAGAAATTGTGTAATTACAATTACAGTGAATCTGCGATATTACTTTTTTTTTAGTGAGAAAATACACACACACAGTGGTGAATTTACAATTGCTATGTCTGTGTAAATTTACTTGCCGTGGAGAGAAAATACACGAATGTTGCAGTTTATTTTCTGCTACGTAGTAATAGTAATTTTACACCATTCTGTGTAAAGTTAGTTGTACAAAGTTTATGTAATTTTACTAATTTGTAGGATAAATTTACTTGGACGTAGAGTAAAAAAAACACTGACATAGGTGTAGAATTACACCGATTTCAGTGGAGACACTGCTGCCACATACATTTAGTGTAAAATTACACAACATTTTTTTTTACAATGTATATTTACGTGAAATATCTTACACATTTCCCAAACAGCGCCATACTGTATTAAATGGGGAATAGGTGCGCCATTAATCAAGCATTCCCGAATACCCTTTCCCTTTCACCGCCAATTTACAACAGCCGTTTGAAATTGTGGTGTGTAGTTTCTTTCACTTGGGTCTCAACTCTCAACCTGTAGCCGCACAATATGGAGCTGTTGCAGAGTCACTGACATTTGATTGCTTGTTTGGTTTGCAACGAAAACTGACACGTAGTTACACTGAATGTTGCCAAACAAGTTCTGCCAAGAGCATATGCTGAAAATGATCCGCAACAGACAAAAAAACTTCCTAGCGTGGGAACTATCCTTTGTTTACTCTAGTACTCTAACCCACTGCTTCTGAATTTGTGTATTACGGTTATTTTATTCCTGAATTCTGCAAATGTCGTACAGAAAAACAGAGATCTTTCTCTGTCAGAAAAATGTTTACCGCGAGTCAGCGACGATGAGTGCGAGTGGACAGCTGTGATTTGTTTCTTGTGTTAATAACTGCGGTAGGTAAACCGTAAGTTGGCCTCATTTCGAAACATTAGGGTGCCATGTGTTATCACTCTTCCGTTTACTTTCCCATTTTATTGGTCGTAAGGTTCGTAAATATGGCGCATTCGCATTTATAGTACTTTGGAACTATCATTGCCGAACTTTCCAACTAGAATATACGCTATTGCCATGTTGATCGTGAAGGGAACTGGGCCAAACTGTTATACATCTTCCCCAATCACGTACCGAAGACGACGAACATATGTGTGTATTCATATATGCATGCATGCATGTATGTATGTATGTATGTATGTATGCATATGTGCGGTGTTTGCTCATGTGTGAATATGGGTGTTTACACGTGCTCACAACATGACCATGTTGAAACATTTCTAACTTTTGAGAAACATTTTTTGGCCCATTCCAGCATACGCAGGTTAAAAGTATAACTATCACATAAATATATTGGGACAGCCACTTAATTCCATTTGCGTATTTTAAAATTGAGAATTTTATCAGTCTAAAAAATATGTTTTTGTGAATTCTTGAAAAAATTGTTATAAATGCGTAAATGCAGCTTGTAAATTATATATATAAACTGGGCACATATTTTTTACCTTAATCGTAGCTATTTATAATAAAATAACATATTTTATAATATAAAATACCACATACATTGCTTCAGGTCAAACACTAATATTCCATCACAAACACTTTTGACAAACGGAATTTTAGCAACTTTTTTTCAGTGCAGGAATAGATTAGAATAATGGGGGAAAAAATGTAAAAAGAACGATAGACAAAAGAAATTAGCTTATTTTCGAAGCAACCGAAGTCGAACAGTGGGACTGCAAATAAGTAATTTCAGTATCCGCTCGAAAAGTTAAAATATACAACCATTTCGTACCAGTATTTGCAGATATTTATCCTGCGATTTTATATTATTAAAGGAAAAGCGTTCATAATATTATGTTCAGTAAGAGCGCCCATGACATATTATTGTTTCTTTCACATTTCACTTACGTGCAAAATAAGTTGTTTCAACTGCACTTAAAGAAAATAGTTCCACTGATAGGCTGTTGGCTGTTCGCTGTTAATTAAGCACTTTTGAAACGAACGTTTGAAAAATGTCACTACCGTTGTGTACTCTCATGTATTTTAACGGGTACACTAAGTGATACGCGTCTATTAAAGTTAGTATTATGTACTTGCGTGTATTTTAACGAGTACACTGAGTGATACGCGTCTAGTAAAGTTGGTATTGTGTACTTGCATGTATTTTAACGGGTACATTGAGTGATACGCGCCTAGCAAAGTTGGTAACGGCGGAGTGAAAAATAGTTCCGTGNATTGAGTGATACGCGCCTAGCAAAGTTGGTAACGGCGGAGTGAAAAATAGTTCCGTGTCTTAACGTTTAATTAAATATGTAAGGTAAAAATTTGTGAATGCTGCAATAATTTATTTTTATTTCTGTTTTTTTTAATGCATGCAAGTCTAGGAATCAGCACATTAATTAAATATGCACTTTTCAATAATTTCACAGTTTTACTTNTTTTTTAATGCATGCAAGTCTAGGAATCAGCACATTAATTAAATATGCACTTTTCAATAATTTCACAGTTTTACTTAACCGACGCATGAGCAAAGTGATAGGCCCATGGCAATGTTAATTTTGCACACGGTGGAATAATATACAATGTGCATAAAAGTAGATCTTAAACACGGTTTTCGAAAGTGCTTGGTTTGCCGTGAACAGCCCGTATGATGAGTTCCGTGTGGGAATCCGGATGAGTTCCACTCACTCTAATGTAACCACTGACTGGGAAACCATGAACATGGCGCACAAGAGAAACTGCTGTACGAGAACTAGAATTCATAGCTCCGTATGAATACTTTAAATAAGTAATACGTCATATATCCAAATGATATTGCATTATTTAATATGTATTTCTCAAACGTAATTAACAATCAGAATAGTACAATTTTGTCCAAATAGTATGTATGGTTGCACCGGTAAGTACTTCAATAAATAATTAAGCTCCGGCTAGATTTGATTCTAGAGTATTACTTTTTCAGAGCTATGAGGTGAAATTAAACAAAGTACGAAAGAATTCCTAGCTTTAAGTATGATATTAAATAGACTTAACAACGGAGTGGCAGATAAGTAGGTTGAAAACAATATTTATACATATTAAATCATATTCAATATTTTATCAGATTGTAGTAAGCTATGAATATAAAAAAAAATTCATTTAGTGAAAAGAAACTGCTGTCTTACAAAAATCAACAAACTCCCTGGCAACCTATACACCGAGGTTTGTTCACAGAATAAAAATGAATGAACTATCACACATAATGGAAATAATCATGGACTGGATAANTATACACCGAGGTTTGTTCACAGAATAAAAATGAATGAACTATCACACATAATGGAAATAATCATGGACTGGATAATGTAGCGTTGCAAATACAAATGTATGAAGTTAACCTGCCTATATCGGCATAAAAAAAACTACTAATTTAGTTGAAGTATGTTACAACGAGTACCGCTGGACGCGAGAATGTTGCGTCACACTGTACNTATACACCGAGGTTTGTTCACAGAATAAAAATGAATGAACTATCACACATAATGGAAATAATCATGGACTGGATAAAGTAGCGTTGCAAATACAAATGTATGAAGTTAACCTGCCTATATCGGCATAAAAAAACTACTAATTTAGTTGAAGTATGTTACAACGAGTACCGCTGGACGCGAGAATGTTGCGTCACACTGTACATTCCTATATGCGTGCGGACACAAGCACATAAATGTGGCGAATATCTGTGCTCTCACTCACGTGCCTGAGGAAAGTCCAGACTTTACGAAAAGTACACTGTGGAAATGTCTGAAATTAAGTAGCATATTTTAATAAAAGAATTACTGGCAGCATTTCGAAATCCAAATAAAAAATCTCGTTTTGTTGCAGCCATTACGGACCCTGTTATAATGATTATGCATGTGATAATAGTAACATTTGTAAAGGCTGTTCACGATAAAGTGAACACTTTTGAAATCAACCTTTGGAAAATGTCACTGCACCAACCTGCATACATTTTAACGGGCGCACTGAGTGGCATGCGGCCAGCGAGGTTGGTAACGTCGGAGGGAGAGTAGTTCAATTAAAATCGTTAAGTAATCTTTTGTGAATACTGAAATTATTTCATTTGTTTCCTGTTCTTTTTAATGCATATACATGTAGTGATAAGCTAATTTGTAAAATATTTACTTTTCTAAATAGTTTCTAAATAAGTTGCGCACGACCGACGCATGAATAAAGTGATGACGCCTATGGCCATGTTAATTTTACATAAGGTGTAGGAATACACGACGTGCCTACAAGTATATCTTAAGTCGGGCTTTCAAAAGTTCTCAGTTTATCGTGAACAGCCTAAGCTTGTAGAGGAATATAGTGGTTCATGATGATAAAATAAAATAAAATAAAATAAACTATGTTCTTGGTGGCAAAATGTTAAGACAACTCTCACAGTTGTCGGACAAATTTTAATAACTAGGAAAAAAGAAGGCTCTAGAGAACTATAACTTCGATTGTCTAATATGAATGTTATAATGGAGACCATTAGTGTGACGTCACACAAGGCTGCTGGTTCCAAATATGCATTTGTTTACCATTGTGTTTAGATGGTAATGTATTTTGCGGTAGACTGTAATTATCACAGTAAACGACAAACGTGTACATTTCATCGTTTTCCAAAGGTAGTTAAAATAAAGAAAAATTAGATAAAGTCAATCCTTGCTAGTTTGCTGTGTTTACATTTTTTTTATCAATTTAAAAGTAGGGAGGCTCATAACCTTACGTGACAGCATTGTGCTGAGTCGTATATTTTATCTGTAGAAATCATTTACAGAACATTTACAGAAACAAATCTGCCATGTGTCAGAAACAAGAAATTTAAGCAGTACTATATAGAATTAATTTTCACCTTTGAAAATACTTAATGTTTGGAAACACGTTTTTACCCCAAGTAATTAATTATTTTTTTTCCGTGACACTTGCATTACCAATAAAATTCTCAGTTGACATGTAAAATGTATTTTTCCAGACTACTGTAGGACCACTTAATGAAGTAGTTTTAAAAGTTAATTTATTGGTTCAAACTGTGATACAAATAAATAAATTGGTTTCTTTTGAATGGGATGACTATAGAACCAGTTGATGAATCCAGTGTTTGTAACTGTCATTTTCAAGATGTAAATAAAGCCAATCACTGCCTACTTGAGAGAGCTATTAAAGTCGGGGTCGTTACACATGCGAGATATCATATCGCAGTTCTGACATGTTTTCTTACCATAAACTGTTGCTATAATTTATGATTATTTAACGAAACACTAATTCCAAATACTTTATTTTGATTTGCTCCATTTGTTCACTCTATCCTTAATGATCAAGATTTCTATTCTTGTAAACACACATCCCTTTAGCTAAAATTTCTTACGCTTTCTAAATTATGTAGGACTATATGAATATTATATATCAAATGAAACATTGTGTTGGACATGTGCCTTTGCAGCAGAGCTCATGTAGCAGGAAATCAGAATAACATATACGGACATACAGACACAGAAAACCAACCAAGAATAGTTGCCAGCAGGTAGACCTACGCGAAGAACACAGAAAAATCAGTAAAAGTAATTCAGTCAGTAAGCGACAAATTAACGAAACAAAAAACTAATGATGGACACAACAGAATAAGACAAACACAGTGNTAATTCAGTCAGTAAGCGACAAATTAACGAAACAAAAAACTAATGATGGACACAACAGAATAAGACAAACACAGTGGTCTTCTGACAACTAAATGATTCCCTCTGCAGAATTCTGTGTGTTCATGCAGGTACCTATTGACAACTATTCCTGTTTGGTTTTGTGTTTTGTGTGTTTGTATGTGTAATTCTAGTATTCTGCAACATAAACTCTGCTACAATAGTTTATATACAAAACAATTTATTATTTGTTTCTTATGTCACTACTGCAGACCTGGCAAATAGTAGAAACTGTGGGTGACGTCACTACAGTATTGTAAACATTATCATCAGCTTGTCAAAGTACTGACCAATGTTTTAAAAATTAGTAGGTGTACTGCAAAAGTTTTAAAATGCCATTTCCAAAAATAAATAACTCTTCAACAATTTTCTTAAATTTAATTTTCTTTTCTGTATTTTCGTTTGCATATCCCATATTTTAATGCTGTATGTATGGAATGTACGTATACATGTATGTTTATACATTGCAACGTATTTATAATATTTGACAACTTCTAGTATGTACTGGTACTTAAGAAAGAAACAAATAAGTATAATTATAAAAAAAATGCTGACGTGCAAAATACTGTCCCTTCCTTTCAGAAACTAGATCTATGCTAAACTGGTAGATAATTATTTTATTTGTTACAATAGTTTTTTTAAATTCAACTTTGTAATTGACTTGACCCAAATATAATTGAAGAAATGAGGCGGGGGAAGACATAAGTGCCCAAAGAGTGCCTCCCCTCCCTTCCTAAGGGGACTATGGTGGGCGTTTGTAATAGGATGCTTGCCGTCCACCAAAGTGATCCATGTTTGTTACCCCTTTCACTTACAGGAATTATACTGAATAATGCTGCTAGCTGGCATGTTTTCTCGAGGTTTTACTGTTTTCTCCGCCTTGCATTTCAGAGCTACTCCATATCTGCCATATTTCACCATCATCAGCTCTCAACACCTCGCTTATTACAGACCACCTAAACCTTTCAACTCCTCCCTTCTTAAAGAGATGGAGGCCATGGTGTGGTGTCGTGACTACATTACTCGTTTTCTATGAAGCACACCTCATTATNCCTTCTTAAAGAGATGGAGGCCATGGTGTGGTGTCGTGACTACATTACTCGTTTTCTATGAAGCACACCTCATTATTAATACCCATGATTCATCATCATTATTTAAATTATAAGTTTATGTCCATATAGATACTCTCAAAATTAGTATTTCAAACTGACCATATGATTTATTTATTTAACTTAACATCTTGGCAAGAGCAGGTTCATTAGAAAATTATACACCAAGACCACAATGAAGGGAATTCAAGGAAGGAATTGGTTACTGTCTTTATTAATGAGTCACGTCAGAAATAACCCGGGGTGAGTTAGGAAAAGGATGGAAAACGCAAATCAGGATGGCTACATTAGCTATTAAAAATTTGAGAACTNCCTTCTTAAAGAGATGGAGGCCATGGTGTGGTGTCGTGACTACATTACTCGTTTTCTATGAAGCACACCTCATTATAAATACCCATGATTCATCATCATTATTTAAATTATAAGTTTATGTCCATATAGATACTCTCAAAATAAGTATTTCAAACTGACCATATGATTTATTCATTTAACTTAACATCTTGGCAAGAGCAGGTTCATTAGAAAATTATACACCAAGACCACAATGAAGGGAATTCAAGGAAGGAATTGGTTACTGTCTTTATTAATGAGTCACGTCAGAAATTNTAGATACTCTCAAAATTAGTATTTCAAACTGACCATATGATTTATTTATTTAACTTAACATCTTGGCAAGAGCAGGTTCATTAGAAAATTATACACCAAGACCACAATGAAGGGAATTCAAGGAAGGAATTGGTTACTGTCTTTATTAATGAGTCACGTCAGAAATAACCCGGGGTGAGTTAGGAAAAGGATGGAAAACGCAAATCAGGATGGCTACATTAGCTATTAAAAATTTGAGAACTTATTTGGTTGTATATTGTTGTATCGATAAACAGCGGATTTCTTGTCACTGCAATTTTACTGGTTTGGGGAGAAAAGAAATTATAAGAGTGAAGTTTTTTATAAGGTGTAGCCTTGTATTGGTTTGCGAGGTGATTTGCCTTTAATGGCCGGCAAACAACAATTTCATTACGAGGAAAGCTAAAAGTAATGTTATGTTTGGATCAGTTGTTCACGTTTTTTTTTTACATTCACTCTTCTCTAACTTTCACAACCTTATATATTAATGCATGAATTATATTGTCTACTACACTGGAATAACAAATCGGCAATTATAAAAATATGTATCTGCAGTTTTATAAAAATGCATGTACCGCTAACGAGTCCGCAACCTACAGGTGAGTCCTTAAATGCATGGCAGGTTAGTAATCGCAACTGTACTTGCAAAAATTGCACACACTGAAATTGTTCATTACACGGATAACATATCACCATACACACCATAATCGTACAATATTTATCTTTCACGTATGCATCCACGATGTATACGAGTACACTAAAAAATATCTTTCGGGATTGTGCGCCTCTGGACTCGTATGGCCCGTTAATATTAATTTTCTTTCGTCGCCGAATAAATAAACAAGAAATAGAGCTTTTAAGACGTGTTTACCTGCGAAATGCACATAGCACAAACGCAAGAATAACTAATATATGGGGGAAAATTCAGAACAACTTGCGACTTCATATGGCACTCGCAAGGCTATTCAATGTAAACAAACAGTTGTTTGGAACCAGCGGCTTGGCGTGACGCCACAACTAATGGTGTCCATTTTAAAGCACCGTACGGGGGAAAACCAACAGTGTGTAATCGAAATAGGGACTTCTCAAGTAGAAGTCAGACACGCTAGCGCGCAAGTAAGCATGCCCGGTAATATCTCGTGTGTTTCACTTATGCAGCGAATATCACAAGTGCTGTAAGTTAACATGCTATGGTTTTTGAACATCACAAATTAACTGTTCTTAACAACTTACAGGACACGATAATACTTTTTTGACGTTCGTATCAATAAAATTAAATTTAATAATTCTTTAAACATATATATATATATTTTTATATATTCATGCTTTAAAGGCGTTAGTTACCGGCTGGCAGCTGCGAAATTTTAATAGAAATCCCATGTTAAGGAATGTTCACATCGGCGCGTTAATTTTGAAGATAGGCGTTTCAAACAAAATGTATTGTTAACGATTTTTTTAAGAGAAGATCGCTACGAGCCTATATTTCCAATATAGATAGGCAGTATGTACTTTTTTGTAAAACATAAATTTCAAAAATTCCTTGCAAACAGGCGGTACATGTTATGGAAACGTATCCGCTGTTGGGAGCTTCTAAAAAAAAAATTCGTGAAGAATACATTATGTTTGAAATGCCTATCTTTGAAATGAACGCACTGAGACGAAATTTCTTTTAACATGGTATTTCCTATTTAAATTTTGCAGCTGCCAGTCAGTAGGCAGGGCCCTTAAACATTTAGCTCTCAGTTGTTGATGATTTCCTTCGCTTGTCAGGAAACTTTCCTCACTGTTCAAGATGACAAGCACGGAGAGCATAAAATTCCAAGTGTCGCAAATAATCTAATATTTTACAGAAACATGCTCGTATAAAACTTGCCAAATTTAATGCGATCGTATGTTGACTACAGGCGTAATTTTAAAAGTTTAAGTGCCCCGTATCTCCAGGAGATTTATGAATTATAGGCGGCCATAAAGAAACCAATTCTTCTTTTATGACTCTTAAGTCTGTACAGTTACTGACTGCAATAAACGAAGTAAGCACGCTCCAGTTAAAAATGAAAAAAACTGTGAATTATGATCTCATCATTTATAATCCAAACTTTCAATCTTAGAATGAACTAAATTAAGTCATAATAAGTTACATAAATATGGAAATAGCACAGTTTTATTCTATTTGGAATTCCTTTTTCTGTCGTAGTTAACAGCAAGCAGAGTAAGTAAGTACATCAGTTCAAGTAATTTTTAATCTGGTTTATAATGGTTCCAAAATAAAAAAAACTTTAACATAGTAAAATGGATTTCGTGTGGTGATAATTTTTATAAACTTACAACATATAGGCCTAATTAAAGTTATTACAATACAAGGAATAGATACATACTGCGATTATATTTTTGTATTTTTTCAACTGTGAAACGAAACAAGCGACAAAGTTATTTTCAACTCCCTACATCACAAACAAAAATCTGTCAAAAATGATGCTAGCTTTATGTCCGTGGCTTTGCTCGCGTATACTACATGGAAAAGATACCTTTTTTTTTTTATCGAAGGTCCGCTTTGTACACCACATTAGTAGTCCACTTTCAGGTGCCACGATTACCAATATAATATGTATAATGTGTATCAGCAATTGAAATATTGACGAAACAGGTTTTAACACATTTGCCCCTTTTTATTTCCTCAAGAGTTGTGTTAAGAAAAATCCTTTCTTAGTAAATGCCTACTTCCGAAAAAGACAGCACCCCTAAAATTTAATATTTCTAGGTGGANTAAGAAAAATCCTTTCTTAGTAAATGCCTACTTCCGAAAAAGACAGCACCCCTAAAATTTAATATTTCTAGGTGGAGCATTTTGTGCGGCATATTCACGAGTAGTTAAGGACTTTTATTTCTTACACATATGGGTTAAATCAAAGGGCGTAACAATATATTATCGGATTAATGGGATATTGAGGAGCTATATAAAAGGTATTTTTTTTTATCTCTTTTCACCCTTTTAAAGGTTGAATTAAAAAAAATACAGATTTTTTTTGCATGTATATAGGTCGCTTTTTAAAGCAAAAATCATAAAGATATCTTATCGGGTAAATAAACTATTGAACAGTNAAGCAAAAATCATAAAGATATCTTATCGGGTAAATAAACTATTGAACAGTAAAAAAAAAATAATAAAAACATATTTTACCCCTTTTCATTCACTAAAGGGGCGGACTTTCAAAAAAAATCTTGAAATTAAAGTTTATTTATTTGTATAGGCTATCTTTTGAAGCTAAAGGCATAACGATATCTCATCGGGTTAATGATATATTTAAGAGTCCTGGAAAACACATTTTACCATTTTTCACCTAGTTAGAGAACGAATTAAAAAAAATCTCTCTTAGTGGGTGCCTGTCCCTTAAGAGGAAACCATCCTTAAATGTTCATGCTTTTGCGTCCAGTGACTTGGGTTGTGCGTTGGTGAGTGAGAGTCAGTCGGTCGGAACACTTAATTTTATCCATAGAGTTTTGTAGTAAAGTTATTACTCAGTGGTTTTTGATATGAGGCTTCATTATTAAAAAAAAAAACTTTACTTATTTTTTCAGTGGCCTTTCACTTTTTTCTTACAGTACATCTGTTGTTACTGAAATATTACAAATGTCTTCGGCACAGTTTAGATTTGTATTTATTGATACAAATGTGTTATTTCTTTTACAGTAGGCTATAGGCATTAACAGAAAAAAAATAAAGAAAACGCCAAAAGGCAGATAATTGCGTGGTCTTGAACGGTTCTACTTTACATTTTTTTATGTACACACACGTTTTTGCTTAGATCTCACCGATATTCTCACCGTCTCAGTACGGCCACTTAAGCCCGCCTTAATCAAACGCTCAATTCCTTTGTAGGTTTCATGCCCATATTTGCTAGTATAGCCTGTTCACGGTAAAGTGAGCACTTTTGAGGCCCCAGTTACTTTTTTTCCTGTCAGTCATTTTTTCTGTAATTCCACCACTTTTTAAAATAAATATTGCCATGTAAGTAATAAACACAGTGTATATATTTCACCGGACTCGAAAGTTAACGTCTAAGGCTACCATGATAAAGATTTATTGGATATTATTTTTAATGAGAGGGCTTCAAAAAGTGCTCACTTTACCACGTATAGCCTACATTTTTGTTTTTCCACGTCAGCACCATTCCGATGGAAACCACGATCTCACTCAAATTGGCGGACACTCGAGTAACACAAAAACTTTTTTTCCAGCTAGCGAACCGGCCCGGCTTCGCCCGGGTGCAATTCAGTTTTACAGTGATACACTAATAAATCAATTGGGAAAAGACAATTCATTTATGTGAAAACAGAATTATAAAATTATGCTATGTTGGCCTAGGTTTTTAACTGATTACGGAAACCCAAAAGGAAGGAAATATTTTTACCCGATAACCAAGAAGTAGGAAGTAGAAGTTTTTGGAGTGTATCTGTGCAACTATCGCGTAGTTACCACATTTCCGCTTTCGATATATGGAAATCAAAAAGTGAGTTTCATCAAGTTGTAACTTTAGAAATAAGTGTACCTAGGTACTACTATTTGCGCTTGGCTGAGGGATTTTAATCGATCACCAAAGTTAAGCAACGTTCCCAGCGGCACACAATTGGATGGGTGACCGTTTAGTGGCATAACATCTGATCGCTTCCGGGATTCGGAAGGCACGTTAAATATTAGGTCCCAATTTTTATCGATTGATAGCAGTCTTTAAGCCATTTCAGAGGTCCTTGGGCGGCCTGATAAACTCTGGCACCAGAGGAAAAAAAATTTGGTCACGTTCCCGGCCGTTGCAGAATTATATTTTGTTGTTATTCCACATGAACCGTACAATTTTCCGGGATAAAAAGTATCATATGTCCTATTCCAGGATCTAAAGTACCTACATACCAAATTTCATCAAAATCCGTTCAACCGTTATGCAGCTGAGTGGTAACACACACTCATACACACACACACACACA
>NQII01008561.1:3776-37162 GCA_002778355.1 Clitarchus hookeri | reverse complement strand
TTATAATATTAGTAGGACAGGATACTTTTGGATTTTGCCTCTGGCTTTTAATTTTCGAACTTTAGAAACTCGTGTACACATTTATGAACTGAATGATGATGATGATAAGAAGGGATATTTGAATAGTTTGTTACTAGTTTGTTTTTGATTAATAACAATAACATAAACTGGATCGAACTAAATAAGTATATAACTAGTTTATAAATAGTATCCTACTGTAAGCAGTACTCAGAAACTGAAATAAACACACCTTGGTAAAGAAAAATTAAGAGACTGTTCGGAATTTTTCGGGGTCTCAAAAACATCTGAAGTTCGCCTGCAATTGCACTTCTTACAACTGGGGACCGCATGCTAGCTGTGAGTTAGCTTGTTCTTTCACTTTTCTCTTAGCCCTTTACCACAAGTATCTTAACTGAAGTAGTATTTCTTCTCTTCTACTGTATAAAATAGTGTGATTTCTGTTACACCCTTAGGTCTGACATAAAGCTGCAGAAATTACTTATCTTGTAAGAATAGCCCTGCACGTAGGCTTTAGCCGAGGAAGTAGATTGAGATAGCTAGTTTAATACTTTTGGCAACCAATCTGCTGTAATAGTGCAAAATAGTCCGTAGGAATTGGGAAGGAAAACATCGCGAAACTGCTATATGCAACAGAAATAGCAGTCGATAATAGTTCGTTAGCATATCAAGAAGGATGAAGGTCAACACACGTTTATTTGCGCACAACGAAATTCAAGACTACTGATTAGAGCGAGCATGGGTTCTCGTCTACTTATCCACTTGAATGTCTGCCATTCTGCAGTTCTCTTCCCTATATCCTACTTCCTATTCGCAACCTACCATAGTCTCATGCACCTCAATTATCCCATCATCATGATTTACCGAAGAGGGAAAATGTAAAAACGTAAAACTTTTGTTTGAAAAAACTATCGATGAGAACCAATAACTTAACTACGTCTCTTTCGAGCAGGGAGGTGGAAAACATGTAAATTTTTGTTTCTAAAATTTTCAACTTCAACAAAAGAACAAACGACTACTAGTACAAAAATAACCACTCGCCACAGTAGTCGATATATTAATCTACCACCATTACCACTACTTTCTCCTACTAACAATCCTCCGTTCCCTTTACTGAAGCAGAAGTTCCTTCCACATCCCTTTCTTCCCTGAACACGTTCGATCACTGCCAGTAATAAGGCGGTCCCCGTGAGAGCATCCTGATTGGTTATCGTTCAGACTGACCCTACCGAAGTTTACATCTGTGCTGTCCTCGCGCCTGAATGGTCGATACACCCTTTGTACATGACTGACGAACGAACAACTCCTAAATCACCTATTTCTCGGCTCCACGTGTGAACCTCAAAGAGAATCTGCAGTTCTCTAACACACACAAAATAACTCACACCACCTTTAAACACTACGTAACATTCCGGCCTTTATCAGTACGCTTTGATATGTTTCGAACGGTTTGCTGTCAGCCTCGCAATTGACACCCGTAATTTGCAGCTGGCGTCTCCGTAGCCACTTCCAGAACAATCACTGTGGCCTCCAGACCCATGTGATGGCACTGGTGTTGCAGACGGGCACAGTAGAACCGCTGTTGGGACACCGGCAGTGATCCTATGTAGATTTCGGTGAAATTTGAGATATTTAAATGTGTTCCTAGTTAAAGGATATAAATTGTTCACTTCTGTTCGCGTACATATTCCGTAGTATAATGCTGTGCCATAGATCAACACCAATAAAAATATTGTTACAATTTCTCAAAGTCATTGGGCTTACCCAGGTTCTTTAAGGGGTGGATCTCTTGATTAAATAAAATAGTTAATAATTTCCTAATTTATTTACAACTACAAAAAATAGTCTCGATTTGAAATTTTCTAGATATTTCCGAGCGCCCCCATGCACAGTAGACCTCATATCAACTCGTCGGAGTGAAGAATTTAATAATTTTTGGCACATCGGCGTTCGGCGTCGGAGTTATTCATGCTCTGTCATTCCGGTCCCTTGGGGGCCATCTTGTTCACCATGTTGTATCCAGGTGACCTTGACCTTTGTCCTTAACATGTTGACCTTTGTACTTGAACCAAAAAATTTGTCAAACATCCCAAAAATTTCCTAAGAGTTTAAAAAAATAAAAATATATAAATTATTATTTTTTTTATAATTTTTAACAACTTACACTTCTGGAGGTCTACCACAGCACCACGTCCAGCAGACGACTGACAACCTCCCTCCAATCAATCACATTGTATTAACATTCCCCTACCCCATCCTCTCACCTTTGCTCATTCTGTCGAATGCACTCCACCGGCCATAATGTTTTTTCGTTTGTCATTTGTTTAAATTTTCAACACCTAGGTGGCACTGAGGACTCCGACCAACATGTTACATCTGGATGACCTGAACACTGACCTTACAACTGTGACCTTGACCCCGTGATTATGACCTTGGATAACCTTGAACACAAAAAAATCTGAACATTTAAATGAAATTCAAAAAATTCCAAAAAAATATTTAAAAAATTAGAAAATTAATTAAAGACTTGTTTTTTCATCAATATGTCGACCAATCTCGCAATCTTTTCCTCAATGAGCACCAAAATCAGCACCAAAATCAGCACCACAATTCAGTGCGTTGTCTCTTTGGTATAATTGNTTTTCTCATCAATATGTCGACCAATCTCGCAATCTTTTCCTCAATGAGCACCAAAATCAGCACCAAAATCAGCACCAAAATCAGCACCAAAATCAGCACCACAATTCAGTGCGTTGTCTCTTTGGTATAATTTTATATACTCGGTTAAGCTTTGTTTGCATAAGGATGAGGAATATCCTGGAAGTAGAACTTTAGCAGGGCTTCAGAAAATTGGGAAGTAACCGTGAATGGAATATATGTTGAAAGTACCATTCCATTCAACTGTCGCTTGGGTATGCTTTCTTTTTGTAGTTAAACATGCTGCAACGCTGTTCAAGTGCCAGGTATGTCACATCTTGGCAGCGTTCCAGATAATGTGCTCTGTGACTGGATGGGTTAACGCCAGCCATCTCTCCAGCCACAATAATTTAAAAATCTTGCTTTCAAATATATTTGAAAATAAATTTTGACGACAACTGTTTGACGGAACACGTCCGTATCAGAAATGGTCAAATCATCTTGAACATGCATGAACATCTGTCATACCGTTGAAGTTCATTATTTGACAAACCTAGTAATTATTTTCCTATCCAGTCTAGTACAGAAAGGGATGTAAAGCGTTTTGTAATTTTTTTAAAATTACTTAACAAAATTTTAAATAAATTTATTGCAGGTATACGTTGGGCGATAAAATTTAATTAACTTTTTTTTCAATTACTGTGCAACGTGCACTTCAAACAGCATTACCATCCAGAGAGTTTTAATGCAAGTAAATTATCTAAAAAAAATATATTTCTTTCTCAGATATATGGTCACCAATTCAAAGTTTTGCGGCGTTGGAAAATAACCGTTTCGGTTGTAAACGATTCTGATTAACATCATTATCAAAATTTTATAACTTCTGCTGGATACAAATTTTCGATGAAAACTGTAGCAATCCATCTTTTTTTGCTGAATAACATGGCGGCGCTAATAAGGTTTCAGTGACGTCAGTCTTCCTACTTTCTTTATATCACTTTGTTTTAAGCAGTTTGACGGGAAGATTTGACAGCGTAAGAAGTTTTTAAAATGGTCAAACATACATTCCAAATGGGAAAGGAGGAAGATAAGGAGAAATGGAAAGCATTAAGTTACTCTACTAGCAGTACGATGGTGCCACGTGCAAACAAAATAATACTGTAGAGCTACCTTGCGGAACAAAATTCTGATGTCCCTGTTCCTTCTATACTGTTATTTAAATTTAGCCACAGAACACCCAAGAATACAGACGCGAAACAGCCGCTTGTACCCAAACTCTAAAGGCACAGTAGTCGTCAGACTACTCGCCTCTCACTCCTAGGCGAGTCGGGTTCGATTCCCGGCGGGGTCGCTCCCAGATTTTCGCATGTTGGAATTGTGCCGGTCCATGTCGCTTGTCGGAGGGTTTTCTCGGGGATCTCCTCCCCTGACCTTTCATTCTGGCGCTTTTCCGTACTCACCTCGCATTACCCTCATTGGCTCTCACACACTCCAACTGCACACACGCCAGCGAAACGGCTTCACTGGCCGGCAACATGTTGGAATGCCATTCACCGATCATAACTTGGTAAGCCCACTCGCCAGCCGGCAGCCCAGCCAATAGGGAATCATTGGCGACATGGTAGTAGTCAAGCATACACAAGGCGTGTACACAGAACTTCGTGCAGCCTGTCAGATAATTATTACGCCCAAAAAAAACTAACCACCACTTCGTTTCGCTTATGTGCCGACAGGCATACCACCCTGGTAATCTGGTGGTCTCCCGATCTCTGTGGTTCATCAGGGCAGGGCGCGATCAGTACTTGGATGGGTAACCATCCAGGGAACACCGCGCAGCCGAGGGCGCACGTACAGACCTAGGCAGGCCCACTAAGGGTGAACATAGGGCATAGGCAGGAGGCGCGGTCGTGTCGACCAGCCACTCCAACACCTCTGTCCCAGACTGGGACACCATTTTTTTCTTTTCGCTTCTGTGTTCTCATACTCCATTCACGGTTACTTAAAACATTCCTGAAGCCCTGCTAAAGTTCTTCTTCCAAGATATTACTCCGCCTCATACAAACAAAGCTTGGAAAATTACACCAGAGGGCCAACGCACCGCATTCGTGCGCTCTCAGTGTAATAATGTTTGGCATAAGAACTATTTCTTACTAGGCATTACCAACACACCTATTTTCTTCCTGTATGTATTCATATTACTTATAAATAAAAAAACTTAATTTATAAATAAAATATATGTAAAAGTTCAATTTAACAAAAAATAAGGTACTTTTATGTTAACACAAGTGTAAAACCTTGAATAGACTATACCTACTCTGTGACCGCAGCGACGACGCCGTAGGGCGCGCACCCCTGCTGCCATGGGCTTGTTAGACGGTCGGAGGGGGGAGGGGTGAGGGATGACGCCGGAGGGTGAGTGGGGAGGGGGAAGGTGGTTCTGAAGACGATTAAAAATTCCTTCCAAGGCGTCTCCTCGCAGCTCACCCCGCCGCATTAATAACGCCATTCAATAGAGGCTGGGGTTGGCGCGTTCGCAGCCACTGTGGTGTGTGGGTCGTCGGGCACGGCCTCGGCCATGTAGGTCCAGCGGCAGCTCGCGAGCTTCGACGCGCGCTCTCCTGACCGACGCCGGATACACGACTACGGTCCATTCACCGCTACTTCACACTTTTCTGAAGCCCTGCTCAAGTCCTACTTCCAGGATATTCCTCCGCCTCATGCACACTAAGCTTAACCGAGTCTAGAACATTACAACAGAGGGACAGCGCACCGCATTCGTGCGCACTCGATATAAAAATATTCTGCATGAGAACTATTTCTTACTAGGTATTACCAACACACTTATTTTATCCCTGTTTTATTAATTCTAATTATAAATTAAATATTAAATTAAAAAATAGAATATAAATAAAAATTCAATTTAACCAAAAATTAAGTAGGTTTTATGTTAACACAAGTATAATACGCTTGTGATATATATAATAATCAGGAAACAACCAGACCCGTAATACATGGGGTGGTTTTTCAAAGGTTTGATTAAAAAAGTGTGAAGAGAACGCGAATAGACTATACCTCGTATAGGCTGTTCACTGTCAACTGGGCACTTTCTAAAGCCCTGCTTACGATTTACTTGCATATTATTTTCGTGGTTTCTTCACACTTTTTGTATCAAACCCTTGAAAAATCACCCCATGTATGACGTTCTTGGTTGTCCTAAATATGTAATGTATCGCAAGCATTTTATACTTGAGTTAAGATACCCTATTTCTTATTAAATTTAAATTCTATTTATATATTATTTATAAATTATAATTTTTTATTTATAATTAATATTGTTACAACACGCCTGAGCGGCGTATCTGAGTTCGTGAGGGATAGGAGGTCTTAATAAAAAATAAAATAACTAAATTTGATTTTTAATTTAGTAACACATCTATTGTTTACATAATTAAATTATCTGTCTCCACTATTATTCTTTTTGTTCTTCAGTGAGCCAATATGTAATGTCTCTGATTGGTTATAGTTAATTAACTCATACTCATCATTATCACACATTCAGTATGTCTGTTGCCATCATTTGTAATGTCTTTCACTCACGCATCCAGTCCAATAGTCCCGCCTGCCAGTCGCACTTGTACGCCGCGCCGATGCTCGCATTCGCGGATTTCCCTCCCGCTGGTCACTTCTCTCGCCGCTCGTTTCTCTTCTCGCTCGTCGTCCTTCGCTCGATGCCGCAGCCACTCATCCATTCAACAACTGCCGGCTCGGAGGCCTGTCGCACTTTCATATCAGTCGCCTTGACCATCTGGAAGGTTCAACCGCACCTCGAGTCACGCTGAGAGAAACGAGATCAGTAATCCAGAGGATTCTTCAGATGTCTCAAAGACACCCGATACCCAAGACCGGGAGCGGCACGCGCTTTGTTAGGCATAAAGGGCATGCTTTGTAAACATTTCTTTGTGAAAAGCCGCTGCGTCTCCGGTTGCAACTGATAGCGCGCGCGTCAATAAATCACGTGTTTCGCTCGCTCACAGAGCGGCCGCCTGTAGTAATATTAATAAAAAACAGGGAGAAAACAGGTGTTTTGGTAATGCCTGGTAAGAAATAGTTCTTATGCAAAAAATAATTAAAATAAGTGCGCAAAAATGCGGTGCGCTGTCCCTTTGATGTAATTTCCTAGGCTCGGTTAAGATTTGTTTGCATGAGGCGGAGGAATGTCCAGAAAGTAGAACTTAAGCAGGACTTTAGAAAAGTTGGAAGTAAGCGTGAATTGACTATAGCTGTAGTGTTTACTTTATGATGTGGAGCCAGAGTCAGGCTCTAAAGAACAACTACACCTGTGGATCGCGCCGTTGCTGAGGTCTAGCCAGATTGTTGTACAAACAGCCAGCAAGTTTTTACGGCGGTCGCAAGACATGCGATACAGGGAATAGCTGGACAGAAATGCAGGAGAACTGTTTGCATCCCAAAACCTGTAGGCTTCGAATAACATGTTTGCCGTGAGTGTATCGTATGGTGACAGCTCTTCGGTTGGGCGTACATTACGCTTAGTAAAACATAATAAAATATCTTGAATTAAATTTTTGTGTGTCTACTCAAAATATCAATTAACTTCGACATTGATTCGAGTGACTGATCAAACCTTCATTTCTATGTCACAATTAGTATTTTTATTAAACGTAAGGCAACGTCACTTAGAAACTTAACTTATTAATATTACACCTTTATGGTTTGTAGAGGGTATGCTTGAGAGATTACGGTTATTAACTCGCGGCAGAGTTAGGCTTCCGGGGCCTTTTGGGAACGTGACAAAGAAAGAAAAATTAACACTTACAGTCCACCAGTTTGTATTCTTTAAAAAAATTATGCAGAATCAAACCACAGACTTGATTTTTAAAACAAATTTCAGTCATAAGTGGTAGTCAAGCTGTTTGTTTATTCATTATTTTACATGCCATAGATAAAAACACTAACAGATCGTGCAGAGGAGCGCAAGTCGACATAGAGAAGTAGACTGTAGTTTTTAGTTTTCATTACACGCTACCGGATTTTCGCATGTGGGAATCGTGCCGGAGGATGTCACTGGTCGGCGGGCTTTCTCAGGGATCACCCGTTTCCCCCGCCGCTCCATACCTCTCTTCACCCTCATCGGCTCTCAATACATCGTTGTTAGGAGCCGCCCAAATCTCTTCACTCACTCCTGCTGCGTGCGCCGAGTTGTACAGCACTGAACAAGCGCCAGCTTACCTTGCAACACTTCACCACACGCCACTGCTCGGCGGCGGTAGTCGGCCTCGCAGAGACGCTGGCTTGTGGGGCGCGGGGCAGACTGTACCGCGGCCGGCCTCCCGGAGAGAGAGAGTCGGTCCCCCACGTGGAGACGAAGGCTGGAAGGCTCGGGTTCTTGTCGCGCCGATCGATAGGCACGCGCCAGGAATCGGCGATCGCGCGCCGCACCACCACCGCCAGGAGGAAGGGGTGAGGCGGGGCAGGGAGGGCTGTTAATTGGGTGGCTGGGGTGGCGGGCTGCGCGGCGGGGTCGTCATGGATTTCGCCCACAAGCACCTCCAGGCCACCGCTGCTCCCGTCGTCCGCTCAGGTTCCCACCGAGTCGAATAGGGGCCACGGTGGTGTGGTGGTCAGACTACTCGCCTCCGACCTAGGCGAACCGGGGTTCGATTCCCGGCGTGGTCGCGCCCGGATTTCCACATGTGGGACGACGCTGCTAAACTCACTTCATCCTCATCGGTTCTCAAGACCTCGATGTTAAGAGCCACCCGAATCTCTCCACAGTGGCTGACTGGACCTCTGCAACGGACGCTCTTGCAATACCTGTCGGGGTCGTAGAGGGAAAATGCGGTATAGTACTCGCCCAAGATGCGCAGTATCCATTCTGTGTTCCAACATTAGACTGCTTTGCTGCCAATACGATTATCTTAAAAGACGTGGATATAATTTGAGCTTAGAACACTTTTCATGTAAACACATACTTTGAGACGTTTGTATACTTAATTTGGCCAATTTTTAATGCTATAAGATTAAATTAAAATTGGCAAAAGTATTTTATTCCTATAAAAGTGCTTTTATTTTGAAAATTAAGATGTAAACAAACACGTTCATCGCTGTTGACGATGTGACTTTGAAAGTTGTGTTGGTTTGGGGTAGGTCAATGTTGGATAGGCTTACGAGCGAAGAAGACGATAATCGGTCTACCTCATCTTCAGTCTATGGTCGGAATCAGGCACAGGAGACTGACACCATAGACTAAACATTAGATAGACCGATTATCGTCTTCTGAGCATTTACTGAACGTTGACCTAGCCCAAACCAACACAAGTGTCAAAGTCACATGGTCAACAGTGATGAACTTGTTTGTTTACATCTTGACTTTCAAAAGACAAGCATTTTTACATGAATAAAATTTGAATTTAGTCTAGTAGCATTAAGTATTAGTTAGAGGAATTATAAAAACATCTCAAATCATTTGTTTACACGAACAGTGTTCAAATCTCAGATCCTATCCACGTCGTCTATGATTAGTCTTACTGGCAGAAAAGCTGTCCAATGCTGGAACACGGAAACTAGATCTGCGCAGCCAGCGAGATCGCTCTGCCCCATATTCGCTCCACGACTGAGATTTCCGTCAAAGGGTATTTACATACAGCGGTGGAGTTCAAACACAGAGTGTGTTTCAAAGTGGAGCGGCACGCAGCTCTGAGGTTACCAGAACGTCCCACAGCGAGACAGCATCAAACATGTGTTGGCAGTTGCATCATAATGTCGCTGTCAAAGCTGCGTCGCCGTAGGTTCTTCATAAAAAATACATTAATTATCATAATATTAAGAAAAGAAGTCTACAATGTGTTCCAAAGAATTAAAATCACTGCGAGTGCTGTGTGCTTGCTAAGGGTAGAAAGTATATGTTTCCAGTATGGGTCTACATTTAAAAAAAAAAGTCATTAACACGCAAAAAAATCTTTCATTTCAGATTAATTATTTTTTTGTCAGGAGAAGCAATACACTTTTATTTATTCCCAGAGATCATTAAATGTCGGAATGCTAGTAGTTTTACCACAACTACTGTAATAATGCGTATTTTACATAATAATTATAGCCGCACTGTTGGGCGCCATGTTGTAATATAGCGTCTCTTTCGTTACAAGCGTATTTAGAATTTTAGCATAATGCAGCCTCAAAGGTTAGGCGCCATCTTGTAACGTTCAGCCGCTTACACTGCCGACTGTTTATTTGCCACGACTTGCTCAGGGTAGAATACACGAGACTCAGTTAATTGAACACTAGTTAATTTTGAAATAAAGTTCAAGTTCGAAGTTAGTTTGTTCTATACTTTATTTATCATTTTTTGAATGACACAGTTCACAGATGAATTACCGGTATTCAGAGTACGAACCGTACCGAGATAAATATCCAAGTACAGAACAGCGTCACAGTGGTTTACCGTTTATTAATGTCTAAAAACTTGCATCGCAAGACTAATTTACGAAGGCAGGAGGGATGTTAGTTCCCTCCTGGCACCCTAACGACCTCCCACACCGGCGGAAATAAGTAGATAGAATTTAGTTTAAGTTGAAAAGAATTAACGGTCGCGGGTGCTTGCCGGTGTGGGTGAAATTATTCACGCCTCATGCGTGTTCACACGCCCGATGCGTCCTCTTCGACGGTTGGTTACTTTTTCTCTAGGCGATAGACCCCACTAGTATATATATGTAGGCCTATCGCCCCCTTCTCCTAGATAAGCACCTGGCATCCAGCATCTGCCAGCAGCGTCATCTAAACTGCACGTGTCCCGCGCTCAACACGTTATCGACTGCTGCGCCGTCAACAGAAACTAACCTCTCGTACAACAAAAACTTGTTGACTTTGCCTGAAACTGCGCTGGAGGAACTAAAACTCTAGACGCATTCAAAATCCCGATAACTAACCTCTCGTTTCATATAAAATTTGGATGACGCAGTAAAACTGCGCAGAAGGAACTAAAACTTGTCGACGTCGCTGTTACCAGAAACGAACTAATCTAAATAATGCTAACACTTCCCAAAACACTGAAAACAACTGACGTTCGAAATGAAACGGTAACCGGACTACTGATAAAACGTAAACAGCAGATGTCCGCCCTTTAACCTACAAACGCACATGTCTGTCTTATAAACAAACACGGGAAACGAGCTACCACGGCTTTAAACTGAAATACGATACAAATATTACGACGCTTTCCAGAGCTTCATACACCCGAAAGAATTTTACACCCACGTCCCGAAAAATTACGAATATTGCGTCATTACATTACCCCCCTCGGTTTGGGATAGATTTGGAAGAAATCTTTCCCAAAGCGAAACCTAACCTGTACGATGCTGTTCTGTAAACCACTGTGCCTCTGCTCGTTGACAACTTTAAATCCATAACATGGTAACAAAACATTCACTGAATTAACTCCTGACAAATAAAAATTATTTACTTTACTAAACTCATAACAAAATTATTTACTTCAACTGTAAGAGTAACAAGCCATTGACGAGGATGCTGCACAAAAATTACACCTTACTGGTTTCAATCAGTTACTGGTTGTTACAATTTGTGTGGTTGAGGATGTATTTCCACCTGTGCCATCGATTCTTCATTTTGGGTTGCTGCCCTTTGGTCTCTCGCTGGGATCAGCACACCACTTCTCCACAAGGGGACCCAGGTCTGCCCAAAACTACAAAAAAGTCACTGCGACTGCCTCTCGCTAGGCCAGTGCTGACAAAAAACCTCAAAAGTCAATGCGACTGCCTCTCACTAGGAAGTTTCAATACAGGGCCCTTGAGTAGTTTTGTATGTATCTGACGCGTATATTTTGAGAAAAAGCGCTGAGAAAAAGCCGTTTTTTCCCGTTTTGGAGTGCTCTGAAATGGTGTTTCTAGTGTGCGTGACATTTTGAAAGCACTCAACCGCCCTCGTCTGAAGTGTGTGTTCCTTTCGTAGATCAGCATACTGGGCTTACATTTAATAGTTTCTTTGACAAACGTGTATTTCAAACACACTACAACGCAGTTCAAGCACCCGGTAGGCGGGAGCCTTAAACTCCAGTGGGGTTCGGACCCAACGACCATCTACGCCCAAGCTGCTTACTATCCGGCTCCAAAACTGATGCGACTTCCACCCACAACTTGTCTGTCACACCACGGTTGCGATGTTATCAATTTTCGACTTGACAGAGAGGCTTCCTAGCATAAACTTCAACCATCAGCTGCTCCAAATTCCTCACTTTGCCATTCCCGTACACTAAAGACGAGGTAGACCAATCTCGCTGGCTCCGTGTCCCAACCTTGAACTGCTTTTCCGCCAACACGTCTAGCAAAAACCGCGTGGATTGTATTTGAGGTTAGAACACTGATTGGTGAACAAGTGCTTTGAAAAGTATATATACTTCCTCTAACCAATTTGCAATTAAGTTTGGTTAGATTCAAATTGGTAAAATATTTTATTCACATAAAAGTGCTTGTCTTTTGAAAATTGAGAAATGAACAAACGAGTTCATCGCTGTTAGCCTTATGACTTAGAAAGTGTTGTTGCTTTGGGGTAGGTCAATGTTGGGTACATGCTCAGAAGACGAATAAGCTGTCTACCTCATCTTAAGAGTCTATGACCGTTCCTGCCGCTCGCAAGAAACAAAATGATTTGTTTCTTGAACTGCCGCTGCACGCTGCCGCTCCGCGCTGCATGTGCGCTACGACTCATGATAAGGTTCATTATAACCTCACGTTAGGAAGCTCAATGCTAACAGTTCGGCGACAAGAAATGTTTGCCACCAGGTAGCACTGGTGTCACATGTGTACCGGATTTTTCCTGTTTGTATGTGACCAAATGGAATATAGCTAATTCACGGTTACTTCCAACTTTACTGGAGCCCTGATAAAGTTTAATTCCAGGATATTCCTCCGACCCATACAAACAAACCTTAACCAAGTATAAAAAATTACACCAAATATACAACGCAGCCCATTCGTGCCCACGCAGTATAATAATATTTTGCGTAAGAACTTTATCTTACTAGGCATTACCAAAACACATATTTTCTCACTGTCTTTGATCGTATTGATTATAAATGAAACACAATTTACAAATAAAATATGAGTAAAAGTTTAATTTGACCATAAAATAAATATTTTTACGTTAACAGAAGCATAAAACGCTTGTGACACGTCACGTATTTAGGAAATAACCTAACAGGTCACACGTGGGGTGATTTTTCAAAGGTTTCATTGCAGTGCCGCTAGGTGGTTCCTACACTACTGCTACACGCGTACGTGTAAGAGTGGGCATAATTAGGCCCCTGTAGCGAGACACGGTGTAACACAGGTACAAAGAACTGAAGTGTGTGACAGGAGAACACTCACAAACAACACAACAACTAAATTCAAATGCAGCACAACTAAGATTACTGCTAGGAAAATATCTACTGCTACTCGAAATGATTACTCAGCAGAGACGTGGCCAGAAAAATGAGGAATTTAATTTGTTTTTTTTTTTTTTCCAATTAGATGAAATATGAAAAGAATAAAATAATCAATTTGCAGACTATGTTTTATGTGCGGCCTCGGCAACACTAGCCTCTCTCGTCACTTAGGTGTTCCATTTTACGTTAGACGTGGCTCCGAAAAAAAATTCTAACTTCCAGGAAAATAAATAAATTTATTTTACGTCTTGGCCCCAGGCTAGCTCAGTGTTTTAATTTTCTAGGATACACAAGGTGTCCGTGGTAAAATTAATCAGAAGTCAGTTCAACTTGATAAAACAAATAATTTCCGCTCTGCTTCTTAATAAAAATAGTTCTGGAACTTAGCTGAATATAATTTAAAAACGAAGAAATCTCAAAGTTGTAGGCGTTCCTGTTGATGTCGTTGTCGGCAGTCGCATCCCCCTGGATGCGGCAGGACCTCTCATCATTATTCAGGCTCTCGGGCCTGTAGCGCCATTACAGTCCCAGCACACATTAGCACTCGCGGTAGTTCGAACTAAAATACCCTGAGAACATACGCGGGTGGCGACCGAAACAGACCTGCTTCTTCCTTAAACTTGCCTCGCGTCTTCGTCTCCTTCGAGACAGCCTGTTTTCAGGTTCTAACTCGGGTCCTTGTAATTTAATTTAATTAAAAACCCTGCGTGCTAAACCCACGTGGGCTAGCGTCCTCACTTCGAACACCAAGATGGCTAAAAAATTCCTTTCAAACTCTTAATTAAAGAACGCCGTCTACAATTGACCAATCACGAGAGAGCTAGAGACAGAATTACTTAACAGGTCACTTAGTTACCATGACAACGGATCAATAACTGCTCATATACTAGGGTCTTCTAAACACATTACAAAAAGAACAGACTGGAAAGACATATAAATGTGCTTATGTTAATATAAAAAATAAAAATTTAAATAAGTAGTAAAATTACATAATAATTAACATAATTAATGTGCCAATGAAAATAACATCTGTGAAAATAATATTATGTCTTGCAAATATATAAATAAGTAAATAATTAAAATGTGCATATGGCCCAATTTTACGACGTTAGATTATTAAAAAATAAGTGTGAAAAATCTGCGAATATATTATATTTGCAATTTTTTTTAATTAATGAAACTGGTCACATACGGTTTAATATTCTGTCATAAAACTGTATTTTGCACAATATATATGATTACACAATTACTTTATTTAAATTCGACAGCCTAATTTAAAACTTTCTTTTAATGATAGTTATCTTTATTCCTCCTTAAATTCGTAACTTTTTTTAAATTAATATAATATTGTTTATGAATGCCCAATGCCAAACATATTTGTATTTTTACTGTTTGTTCTTGTAAACATAATTAAATCTGTAAACATCAATAAAGCACTAGCAATAAGGATGCAAATAATATGAAACGTCATTTGCTAATAACTCAGTACTTCACTAAAATAAAGTTGGTTTCAAATTGTGCACGATTGGTTGAACATAAGACGAGTACATTCACTATGAACCACACATTTCTATAAACGTTCTTTGCAGACGCATTTTACGTAAACGAAATTGATCGTGAACCAACTTTAAGGCTGTTCAAGTGCCTAAATTTTTTTCCTGCGTTTTTGAGATATATTGCAGTTTTACAACACAATATCAATAAATGTTTGATAAAAATGCCAAGTCAGTTTAAAAAATAATTCTCGCATAATTTTTTTAATTGAATTATCAGCATTTTAACTTTAAAATTTGTGCCAAACAAATATCAAAAAGTTTTACGAGCACGATAATTGATTTCAACTAAAATGTTTGTTTGAAGATTTAGGAACGCTAAGAAGAAATTTATTTGAAGTGTGGCATTTTGCTCGCCTGCGCTTGGGATTTAACTTCTGACTATTTTGGATTTTTTTTCAACTTATTCTAATGATATTAGCAATTAATTTGAACTGTAGCTGTGCTGTCTCCATCTTCATTTTTAACCAATGTGGTGAAACCATTGCACGGTTATTATTCAGTTTCTTTGTACTTTGGAAACGGAACAATGTCGCACGAGTTCTCTAGCAATTGACTTTATGCACAGAACGACGGAACACGACCTACATCGATAACCGAACCTGAGTCGCCGTGAGTGGAGACCGACTGTATTCCTCCAATTATAAACAGAATATTATTTTTTTTATTAATTGTTTTCGTGACTGTTCGGGAGACAACTTACCTCTAAAGTTATTTCGGGTCAAAGCAAGATTAGGGTGTTTTAGCCGTCAAAGAATGGCATAGGAGTAAATGTGTACCTTACCAATCACCCCTAAAACTACTGCATTGCCTAAGTTAAATGCAACATTTAATGATATATTCCATTAATTTTTAGCACCAGAGTGTAAAAGTGTTCCTTGAGGGAGTGCAAGTGTAAGAACGAGTCCTGTTCGTTTGTAACACTGCCTCAGCTTTGAATAATTATTCCTACGTACTTCCAAAGCTTAGTTAAACGCTGGCTTATGAGGTTCTGGGTTCGAAACTCGGGTGCCGTTCTCAGGAACAGTTTAGGATTTGTTCAAAATGTAAACCATTCGGCATTGAGAGAAATATTTAGTTGCAAATACAAAATAAATTTGCTTGAAAAGTACTTATTTACAAAGAATAACATTTTGTTCACTCAACTAATCTGTTGCTGCTCCAAACATCTGCTTTCGTTCCTTTACACACAATAAATAACTTAAAAATAATTTATTGAGCCGAACAATTATTTGGTTGTTCCAACATCATCTAGGCCTATATGTATCTAGTACACACAACTACTTTACAAGTACGTTCAACTAATCGGTTTGGTTAACATAAAATTATAAATATCATGATAGAGTTAAATAAGTATTTCGTTTGAAGCGAATAAAGCATTTGGTTACATGTAGCAATCTGATAAACTATTATTACAGAATATGTCGTGGTGAGAAAATCAGCTTGGTCCCAGGACTGGCCTTTATTTGGTTGGCTGTAGGGTAATCCGGTAATTTGATTACCTTCATTCAGATGTACAGTTTAAGCGTTTATAATTTTTGTGAGGAATATGATAGTAACATTGTTTATTAGTGCGTTTGTTAATACTTGATAATGGTATAAACTGTCCCTATAAAACAACTTCAACAGGAAACAAAAAACAGCTGTAAAGCCTGACAAAATGTATTTACTTACACGTCCTGTATTAGAACATCACGTATTTACATTCACTACATCTGGGTCAGTGGTCGCATTAGCCGCGACAGCTATGGCGTAGCGTTTGGGTGCAAAAGTTCTGGGTTCGAAACTCGGTCGTACTTACACTTCGTGTTAAAGATAACGGAAACTGTGTAAGGCACGTAGAACTAAGCAAATATTTTATTGAATCAACCAAATCTTACAAATTCGTGGCAACCAAATATGAGCAACAAAATAATATGGGTTCAGTAACAAAACATTTAATTGCCCTTATACAAAAAATTGAATTTGGTTGCGCCAACTGTTTCATTCAACAAAACGTTTTCGACGCCGGTTAGCCGAAATGCTTAATAATTGCGACGTAAATAAGTACCAATTGAATAAAAAAAAGTTCATGTTTCTTGTTTTGGTCTTTACCACAGTCATGAACAGCCTTTAAGGGCGTGCTTTACCATCTCCCGCTAGATCTGAAGGTCGGCTAGCTGGGAGTTTGGCTTGACTGCTGGCTAAGTAGAAGCTATTATAGTGTTTTACCACTATTTTGTAGCCTCCTGTTTGTAATATGAAAGTTCGGGTCTGATTTTGTATATGTTGGTAACAAAAGTTACTAAAAGCTAGTGACTTTTGGAGATTGCACTGTTTCAAGAACAACATTTTAACAATTTTAATTACTTATTTTTTCTATTTTCTATGTGGTAAACATATAATTTTGTAGTTAAAGATTTATTAGAGGCAAATTTTCATTTAATAATACCGATATTGTGTGATTATTATATTTTAAGCTTCCTTTATCGGACATAAAAAGTAAAATGTTGATAAATTTTAGACAAAAATAATGTTTTGTTTAATATATGTTACTCCCAATTGATTGTAATTACAATAAACGAATGTTAACAAATATTTTCAATGTTCACGTCTCCGCTGTCATGTTGTATTTATGCACGCAACAGACAGCAGCACATCCACGCACTATGTGCAAAATAATAATTTAATAACGAAAAAGTGGAGTTTCTCCAGGGAAATTTTATGTGAGCAATGTACGAATTTATCATTTGACAATATTTAATTTAAGTTAAGAATTACATTTATTATTTAAGTGCTCGCCAACGCCTGGACAACATTTCTTTATTAAAAAAGCAGCACTTACACTGACGAGCCAAAAAAACTGGTACACCTGCTTATATCGTGTAGGGCCCCCCGAGCACACAGAAGTGCCGCAAGACGAAGTCGCATGGACTCGACTAATGTCTGAAGGNCGCACTATGTGCAAAATAATAATTTAATAACGAAAAAGTGGAGTTTCTCCAGGGAAATTTTATGTGAGCAATGTACAAATTTATCATTTGACAATATTTAATTTAAGTTAAGAATTACATTTATTATTTAAGTGCTCGCCAACGCCTGGACAACATTTCTTTATTAAAAAAGCAGCACTTACACTGACGAGCCAAAAAAACTGGTACACCTGCCTAATATCGTGTAGGGCCCCCCGAGCACACAGAAGTGCCGCAAGACGAAGTCGCATGGACTCGACTAATGTCTGAAGGTATGCAGGAGGCATTTAAAACCATGAATACTGCAGGGCAGTCCACAAATCCATAGGAGTGGGAGGCGGTGGAGATCTCTTCTGAACAGCATGTTGCAAGGCATCCCAGATATGCTCAATAATGTTCATGTCTGGTGATTTAGGTGGCCAATGGAATTATCTTAAGTCAGAAGAATGTTTCTGCTGGAGCCACTCGGTAGCAACTCTCGACGTGTGGGGTGTCGCATTGTCCTGCTGGAATTGTCCACATCCGTCGGAATGCACAATGGACATGAATGGGGGCAGGTGATCGGACAGGATGCTTACGTATCTGTCACCTGCCAGAGTCGTATATAGACGTATCAGGGGTCCCATTTCACGCCAACTGCACACGCCTCATACCATGACAGAGCCTCCGCCAGCTTGAACAGTTCCCTGTTGACATGTAGGGTCCATGGATTCATGAGGATATCTCCATACCCGTACACGTATATCCACCTGATACAATTGGAAACGAGACTCGTCAGACCAGGCAACGTATTTCCAGTCATCAACAGTCAAATGGCGGTGTTGGTGGGGTCAGGCGAGGCATAAAGCTATGTGTCGTGCAGTCAACAACGGTACACGAGTGGGCCTTCGGCTCCGAAAGTCCATATCAATGATGGTCCGTTGAATAGTTCGCACGCTGGCACTTGCTGATGCCCCAGCATTGAAATCTGCGCCAATTTGAGATAGGATTGCACGTCTGTCACGTTTAATGATTCTCGTCAGTCGTAGTTTGTCCCCTTCGTTCACGATATTTTTCCGGCTGCAGCGATGTCGAAGATTTGATGTTTTACCGGATTCCCGATATTCACGGTTCACTCGTGAATTGGTCGTACGCGAAAATCCAAATTTTATGGCTACCTCTCAGATGCTATGTCCAATCTCTCGTGCGCCGACTATAACACCACGTTNCGCGAAAATCCAAATTTTATGGCTACCTCTCAGATGCTATGTCCAATCTCTCGTGCGCCGACTATAACACCACGTTAAAACTCACTTAAATCTTGATAACCTGCCATTGTTGCAGCAGTAATCGATATAGCAACTTTGCCAGACGCTTTTTGTCTTATATAGGCGCTGCGGACCGCATCGCGTTACTCTGATTGGTCCCATACCTGTGTTATTTNTCGTGCGCCGACTATAACACCACGTTCAAACTCACTTAAATCTTGATAACCTGCCATTGTTGCAGCAGTAATCGATATAGCAACTTTGTCAGACGCTTTTTGTCTTATATAGGCGCTGCGGACCGCATCGCGTTACTCTGATTGGTCCCATACCTGTGTTATTTNCCAGACGCTTTTTGTCTTATATAGGCGCTGCGGACCGCATCGCGTTACTCTGATTGGTCCCATACCTGTGTTATTTGCGTACGCACGCCTATACCAGTTTTTTTAGCTCTTCAGTGTATGTATGATTATATGCAGCCACCACGCTACATGTTCTGAGGTTCACGGTTGCCTGCAGGATAGCAGCACAGTCACGTCCAAAACGATTACTGATTATCGAAACGAAAAATTCTACTGTCTAAAGTTACGTTAAAATGTTACTCGATGGTTGTATTTATAATATGAACACATAAATAAATAATTTCATCACTGGGGAGTATTTAAAATCACCCAACAGTACTTATTATTACATAAATACTCGTAATCGTCTTATTTATGCTGTGCATTCAAAATATGACGCCATTTGCTTTCTCGTCAACCTCCTGTTGGAGCAGCTAGCGCCTGTTTCATCCTCGGTGTTGGTAACCAGCAACTGGGAGCTAAAGTCGCTGTTATTATGTTGACTTGAAGTGGTAAAACGAAATTCAGTGCTAGCCAGCAGCTAATTTTTGACCGGGAGATTAACAGAAGGTGTTAAAACCGGCTCTGAGGGAGGTATTTTAGTAGCTGCTTTGACTACAATAAATATAATTAACCACTACATAAATTTCGTAAGGCTAGAATACAGGATGTACTAGAATTTGACTGGTACCCACTTTTCACAGCCAAAATTTCAGCTTCCATCTTCAGATTGGTGATGGACGAAGAGTAGAGGGCGTACCAAAACATGGAATGGAAATCAATTATCAGAAGTGGCTCCGTTCTTGAAGCTAAGGTACCTGTAATGATGCAGTCTGTGAAATGTACACCATCTTAAATTGGTTATTTAACTCAACAGCGATTACTAGTTTTTATTGAAATCACTTACGTGGCAAGATAGCAAAACTTAAAACGTGTTTATTTTAGCTGAGTCAGCCTTCTTTTAATTTTATTTCGCGGGACATACGAAGAACTTTCTTTTCTCGCGCTTTGTTCCTCGCAGATGAATTTTCCATTGGAAACGTACCCTTCCGTAGAATATTAAAAAAAATAAAAATTAATTTAATAATAAAAATTAAATTTGCTAGTGGGACGATGACATAATATGGCACCCAAAAGAGCACAAAATACACGCATAACATTCCGCGTGTGGTAAAAGTAAGAAAGAGATCGGGTACGAAACACTTCTGTACGAAATTATTTAATACGCGTGGTGACTCATGGCGTGGTCATTATTTATGCAGTGGAATTGTAGTTTTAAGTGCGACGAAATAAAATATTTTAATGTAATTTGCCTGAGCTAAGAATAATTCCAATAGAAACGTGAGTGGTATAATGTTCTTCGGAATGTTCGTTATTGAATTTCCCGAAAACTCTTTGAGTTGGCTACAAAATACACGAACGAATTGGCTGCAAATATTTATCACAGTCTCTGAAGACGTGTCATGATTTCTCCTTACCCGCTACCCTCTTTATCAGTGGTAAACCTGACAAAACTTATTTTAATTATAAAATGCAGTTACTGGTAAGTATTTTCAAAGGTTGATTATAAAAAATTGCTTAATTAACCGCAAAAAACTACAAACTATTCTACGGTCGTCATCCCTGTAAGATGTCGTAAANTTATAAAAAATTGCTTAATTAACCGCAAAAAACTACAAACTATTCTACGGTCGTCATCCCTGTAAGATGTCGTAAACGGCGAGCATACTTAATATTCGTACATCTATACCACTGAAAGGGAAACTATTGTCTGCGTATAGGAGTACGCTGAAAGATGGCGCAAGCGCTTTTATCGTCAGGCGAAATGAATAACTGCGGAGTACAATAGCAAGTAGTTTTTTTTTTAATGGATGAAAAGAAACTTCATCTGCTTACCAACCATTTCGTGATTTATTGCTGTTTGAAGGACTGCAAGAAAAGAAAGGATCTTTACATACGAACGTACAAACAGCGTACAAGCCATAAAGCGGCTGAAGAAGCGATCGCGTATCTCGAAGTTATCGTGTTAAAACACGAAACAGAAGTGTACCTTTGATTTCAAAAATCACTCAAATCCACATAATTTTCTTAGCAATTAGAAATGTGGTAAAAATCTGCATACTTTGTATGTTTAGTTCAACATTAAAAATTTATTAGCGTTAGATTTCTTACGTCGAAGTTTTATGAGCTTCGAACTGGGAACAATGTCTCGATGCCTGTAACGTCTAGGACACGTCACTGAAAAATACGTTNCAGTTTTATGAGCTTCGAACTGGGAACAATGTCTCGATGCCTGTAACGTCTAGGACACGTCACTGAAAAATACGTTCGAGTAATATTTATTTAGTTACCGCAGTAGAAATAAATTACTTGAGGTTATTTCACTTCGATAACTGGCGTGGTTGCTGTTGTATGTCATTCCGAAATCGGACTGAAATGGAATTTTATATCTAATATCAGTTGGGTGGTTTCAATTCAGTTCCAGTCGGAACCTTAAAAATCCTCGTGAAGAATGGTTATCTCTGAACGGAAGGTATTAGGGTTTTCGTCCAATTTTACCCGGAAGTAAAACGCAAACTCTAGTCCAGCAAAATACCCTTGGAATATTCCAGATCAAATTCAGTTAGCAATTACAATGTCGCTATCGAAGACGTGATCACTTTTTGTATTTGATTGCTGTTGATATTAAATTCTGATCTGACAGAAACCTTAACTGAAACACATTTATAAACTCAAATTCACGTAAAAAAAATAAGACTTTTTCCCAATTTAAATTTAGCGGCGTGAAGATGGAAATTGTTTTTGGCTGCTACAGTTTTACGTCCAGCTCAATTACAGCGCTGGTTCGTTCCTGCTACGCCTGATTCACACGCAAGCTGAAGAAGCGTAAGCTGAAGAAGCTGAGCGGAAGAAAAACAGAAAGGGGAACAACCAACCAGCATGTACTCTCTATTTTTACGCAAGCGTAGCCGGAAATTTTTAACACTTAGAATAAGCGCGCTACCTAAGTTTCACAGTTTCGCATGCGTTTTGCCAGTAGTTACGTGAATTATAAACATTAAATTGTCCTTGATAGTTAAATTGATGTAGTCCTATTTATGATAAAATATGTTAATCATAAGAATAGTTACTATACACGTTTCTGACATCAGACGAAGTTTTTATAAAAGGCCGATAGGTAGTGTAAACAGCTAATTAGTATTGTAAATATAGAATAATGGGACAAATTTTAATTAACTTAACGTCAGATTAGTTTGGCACTGGAAAATATTTAAGCCATAGTACATTCCAAACATCTGCCTGGCCTGACTTCGTGTATAGCATTTTGTTATGAATTAATTTCTCAGATTCATTCCTAAAAGGGCTATGGGGACATAGCAAAATATGTTACAGAGTTAACTAGAGTGAGTGAATGAAGAGATTTGGGCGGCTCTTAACATCGAGGTATTGAGAGGCGATGAGAGTGACTGAGGTGAGTATGGAGCAGTGCCGGAATGAAAGGGCGAGGGAAACGGGAGATCCCCGAGAAAACCCGCCGACCAGCGGGATAGTAAGGCACGATTCCCACATGCGAAAATCCGGCTGGGGATTGAACCCGGTTCGCCTTGGTGTGAGGCGAGCAGGCTAACCACTCAGCCACAGCGACCCCGTCAAATAAGTTAAGTGTTCACGAATTGAAATGTATTACGATGAACACCACGTTAAGCCGCGTAACCACTTTGCTTAGCTTGCCGCCAACTTCACTGAAGGAAGGCACGTGAACGATTCCGTAAATATGTGCACATTTCGGGGGTAGGGAATTCTTTCACATGTTAATTTCAAAAGTTTTCAAGTAACCATGAACCAACTACATATACAGATCCCTCCCAAAACTCCAGAGTGCAGAGCTGAACGAGCAGCATACGAGCGAAGAGTTGAAACTCAACGTAAAAACGAGAGAACCTTATCTTATTCAACTGTTTGTCGAAGTAGGTTCTAGGGAACTGCCAACTTTATAACAGAGTAAACTACAAATGGCCAGGCTGTAATGTTGGCAGAAAGGCGCATGACGCCGCCGGTCTGTGTTTTATTTTTATTTTACGACTAGCCCACTTTTATGGCCAATATTATTGACAGCGTCGTTCATCTAGGAATATTTCACACCAGAAATACATTTCAGAAAATAAGTATCTTAATCATGGAGATAAAACACTCATTTCTAGACAGTTTCATGTGAATATTTATGAAAATGCACGTTGCATGAAGTAACAGACGTGAAAGCCACATAGCCAAAGAATACTGTGCCACCACTATCAAAATTAAAATATTAAGTAAAGCACAATATTTAAAGATAAAAAAGTACAATATCGTTTGTTGTATATTTATGCAATGCGCGTGTAAATATTATGTTTAAATATTCAACAAATTTGTTAAATGCAGAAGTTGTAAGATCGTAGAACCTCGACTTCGGGTATCTTCGGTAAAGGGTTCGTTTTTCCTATCCGAGTTACGAGGACCTGTGGCTGAAAGAGACAGGTAATAATTGCGCTACGTTATTTTTTTTTTTCAAGCGTGTTCTGTTTACATCCCTGGAGCACAGCGCGCGGTCGTCATGACAACACGCTCTGCCTGCGCCAGTCAAGGCCAGCCTGCCCCAGTTCCCACGCCTTGGCCTTCCTGCTCACAGGCCTGCCAACTACACGGGCGAGGCGAGGTAAATTTGAACATCGGCGAGGGTGAAGTGAAGAGATTTGGGTGGCTCTTAACATCGAGGTCTTGAGCAGGGATGAGAACCTTAGCAGTTAAAAAAGTAGTACGCGTCTTTGAAAATTATAGTATTTTGTAGAATATTATATATAGTACATTAACGAAATTTCTTTTGATAGCTATTTCAGCTCTAGTACAATGCATTTTATTATTAATAAATAACTCAACCTGTTATTTTTAAGATGTTTTGGAGTATGCAAAGTGTTGTTTTGGCCAAGTACTCTCGCTATGTTGAGGTATGAAGAACTATTGTGTACAAGAGTAAGTGAATATAGCTCTTTGCAATGAAAAGTTAAATGTAATATTACAAAACTTACAATAATAGTATGGTTTGTTTTCTCAATTACAGTATTTCTGCATACTATAATGGGTTTCTTACAGTACGTTATACAGAGCTGCAAATTTTAGTACAGTTACTATAATTATGGCACGGTTAACATCCTTGGTCTTGAGAGCCGATGAGGGTGAAGCGAGGTGAGTATGGAGCAGTGCCAGGAGGAAACGATGGGGGAAACGGGAGATCCCGAGAAAACCCGCCGACCAGCGGCATCGTCCGGCACGATTCCTACGTGAGAAAATCCGGGAGTTACCCCTCCGAGAATCGAGCTCGTTTTCGCCTAGGTGAAAGGCGAGTAGCCTAACCACTACACCACCGCGACCCCGAGGACTATGAAGGTTGAGGATACGGTAGTATAGGCTATTCATGGTAAAGTGAGCGCTTTTTAAGGCACTCCCAGCAGACCTAATGACGTGTTTGCTAGTTTCGTAGCATTTTATACGTTTGTTAACATAAAAGTGGCCTATTTTTGGTTAAACATAATTTTTATTTAAATCTTGTCTACGCACTATAATATTTCATTTATAATTAATATGAACATAAACAGAGAGAAAATAGGAGTGTTGGTAACGCCTAGTAAGAAATAATTCTCACACAAAATATTGTTAAACTGAGTGAACACAAATGCGGCTCATTGTGCTTTTGGTGTAATATCCTGAGGAGGAATGTCCTGAAAATAGAACTTTAGCAGGACTTCAGGGAAGTTGGAAGTAACCATGAATGGACTATATTTGTACAAATACGTGTGTGTACTTGCAGTGTCATTCTTAGAAGAGAAACGACAGAAACTGGAAAATCATATCAAACGTATCCCACCAAGACAAAAATGCGATATGTTCTTCGAGGAGAAAATCGGCCTCATACAAATCTTACACAAGACGGACTACAACAACAACCTTCAATACTACACTAAGAGATAAAAAATGTTGGTGGACTGAACAATATATCCGTGCGAAGTAAGGGTGGATGGTATTTAGACGTAGTCTGCCAACCAGTTCTATCACAGTGTTCTCGCAATTGCGTGGTATTTCGGCTTCTACTTCAAGGGGATGTGCCGTCCTTGGGACGCACTTTATGTGGTACCTTTGTAATACGTTTTTGCCTTATTTTGTAGCGAAGAATACGTGGGTGGATTTTNTATGTTGTAATACGTTTTTGCCTTATTTTGTAGCGAAGAATACGTGGGTGGATTTTGTCCCCGTATTTAAGGAACATTCTGTATATTCTAGTTGAATTTAAACTAGGATGCAGAAAATGTACAAATGTCTTAAAACACTCACTTATATAAACAGTATTCTAACCTCAAGTCATATCCGTGTTTTTTTTTATAGAGCTGTTGGCAAATAATTTTCAGTTCAATGTTGGAAAATGGAGAGTGGCTACTGCGCAGTTCGCATGCGTACTATTTCCCGTATTCCCTCTGCGGCATAGACAAGCATTTGCAGAACTATGTTGCGTCAGACGAGGAAACCACGGTTCAAAAACGTAGATAAAATATGCAATAGTTTCGCTTTATATATGGTACTCTTTACATCGTTGGTAACACCCAGCAGAATCTCTCGTTCTATAAGCGCCTGTGGACAGCTATATGGCTACTGCGGATGTGCGTGTGAAAACGAGTCACTTAATTACGGACGTTCCTAGGTTATTTTAAACTGTAAAACACTCATTCAGCTAGTATTGTAGGTTAGTTTAAACTATGAAGAAATATATTCACCCATTATCCTAAGTTAGTTTTGTGGGTCCTATTCACAGGGTAAAGATGAGATAGACCGATTATTCGTATTTATGCGCATGTACCCAACATTGACCTGCCCCAAAGGAATAAAACTGGCAAAGTCACATGATCAAGACACGAACGCGTTTTTTTATATTTCAATTTTCAAAAGACAAGCACTTTTATATGAATAAAATAATTTCTCCGATTTTAATTTAAGCAAAGTCCATTGCAAAACTGNTTCAAAAGACAAGCACTTTTATATGAATAAAATAATTTCTCCGATTTTAATTTAAGCAAAGTCCATTGCAAAACTGTTAGAGGACGTATACATACGTATAACAAATCCAATCCACGCCGTTTTTGCTAGTCGTGTTGGCAGAAAATCAGTTCAATGTTGGGATACGGAAACTGGTTGTGCGCAGCCAGCGATATCGGTTTACCTCATCTTTGGTCTAAGGTTTTCTTAGGTTGGGATACTATGTTGACAAATGGTGGGTGATAAAGTNGATCGCTCTACCTCATCTTTGGTCTAAGGTTTTCTTAGGTTGGGATACTATGTTGACAAATGGTGGGTGATAAAGTGTATGCACGGTATTGATGGCCGCCTACAAACTCATGCGCAGAAATCACGACCTGGCGGTCTACAGACTCTCGTCTCATATCAGATCAGTCTATGCGGCGGCCAAAATTCTCCGCTAACGGGTCCACGAGTCGCGCTGGGAGTTCTGTCAGAGCAAGGGAAGCGAGAAGACTCGAAGGGGCGGAAAGACAGTGAAGGATGAGGAAGGGAAGGGGTGTGCAAGGAGGGGTGTTGAGGGGATCTTCAAACACCACCACTAACCATCGTCATCACGGAAAAGTTGTACGTTTAAGTTGCCGCCACCCTTCTTTTCGGATGTCACGCCCGTCTTGAGCCATCTTCGCTTCCCCCGAAAACTTTGGCTGCCGGGGGTCTTAGTGTCGAGTTTTTGCCCATCCGCTGTTCCGCCATTAGTTTACTTGTTACGACAAGGTGCTGTGGCGTCGGGGAGTGCGGGGGGTCCCCAATTTTTGTGGGTGGGGGGAGGGGTAGGCCGGGTACGACACCCAGTGCGTGCAAATTAAAAGAAAGGGGAGCGTCGACCCTCACTGGTTCGACAAGACATCGGCAGGAAGCTTCACACAAACATACAGTAAAGAAGAGTGGTATCAAAAAGTGTGTTCAACACCATCACTGTCCAATACAACTGATTTTAGTATAATCAAACAAATTAAAAATAACAATAATTTGCTATGTAACACAAAAAATTGTTTGGCACGGGGAAGAATATTCCTGAATGGAAAACATGAACTCTTATATCAAGAAACAACTGTACACGATAAATTTTTTTTATTATTTTTTGGCGTGATTTGTTTTTAATATCTCTTCTGACACACGTGTGTATGTGTGCGCCTTGTTTCATGATGTATGTTGGTCTTAATATAATATAACAGATAAATTTCATTTCCTTAATTCATTACATTACTGTTATCACTCAGGATCACTCAGGTTATAAGATTCATCTGTGCTAATAATAAACGATCTCTAGCAGTCCAGTCCACCATTTGCGCCCCTCCACGTGTGTTTCTGTGTTTTCGTAATGATATCTGATTGGCTCCCGTTATGCACTGGAGGCGGAGTCTGCTTATAGTTTGTTGAATCTAGGTAGCAATGTTCTGATGTCCGCTGGACCCCCATTACCTGTCGTTCTGTGCAGTTTATTATCGATGTTTAGAGATTGCATTCCGGCTCGATGTTATGGATATTCAGTTTTGTAAACTTGCATGTGGCCTCCTTCATGTATTTTTGCGACAGGTTGTGCACAACGGGGCCGTGTGTAACATCTCGCCGTCGACTAGACGTTAAGCGCAACCCACCTAAAGGCTGTTCACGACAAAGTGAGCACTTTTGAGATCAACCTTAGAAAAAAGTAATTGCTCCTACCTGCATATTTTTTAACGGGCGCACTGAGTGACATGCGCCCAGTAAAGTTGGTAACGAAGTGGGAAGTAGTTACTTGTCTTAACGTCGAATAAAAAGCGTTAGGTAACCATTTGTAATAACTTAAGTTATTTATTTCGCTTTCTATATTTTTTTAATACATCGAAATGTAAAAATAAGCAGATTTGTAAAATATTTACTTTTCTAATAATTTCACAGTTTCACTTAACCGGCGCTTGAATAAAATGATGAANATTTTTTTAATACATCGAAATGTAAAAATAAGCAGATTTGTAAAATATTTACTTTTCTAATAATTTCACAGTTTCACGCCGGTTACGGCGCTTGAATAAAATGATGAGACCCATGGCAATGTTAGTTTTACATATGGCGGAAGAATACACAACGTGCATACAAGCAGATCTTGAGCAGGGCTTTCAAAAGTGCTCAGTTCACCGTGAGAAACTTACACCTGCCTTGTTTTGGAGTTATAAATAATGTCTCTGGGAAGGGTGGTTGTTCTGCACAACTGTAGCGAAGCCGAGACAGTGGAAATGTGGGTAGATGTGAGGCGCCAAGGACGTGACACTGCTCATCCTCACTTGCAATGTTTTACATTACACCGGCAGCCGTTTGTGGTGGAGACGTACCAGCCATCTTNGACACTGCTCATCCTCACTTGCAATGTTTTACATTACACCGGCAGCCGTTTGTGGTGGAGACGTACCAGCCATCTTTTTATGTTTTAAAATGATTCGTGAACAAACTTGATAACCAGACAATAGAAGGCACTATGCCCTTTATGTCATGTCTTACACATGGCACAGAGGACCACTTAACATAATTATAGAAGTCTGTACGATTTGACTCATATAAGTTTTTTTAGATAATGAAGGAACCTTTGAATGCAGTTACAGATGTGAAATGAGTAGCGGGAGTAAAATAAGTTGGATTTCAAATTACTATTAATATGCTTCCTGCTTCTCGACGTGCTTCGTTTTTAAATCCAATATGGCGGGGGTCTCTCCACGTTAATGAAAAAATAAGTCATCAAGTTCCATGTTAACTTTTTTTTGTTATGATACTGTGCGCGTCTAGATGTGTTTCCTGGGAGTGGCTTTAGAACAGAATGTGTTTTAATTCCATTACAAAGAATGTAAGGATGCACGGAGCATCTGTCCAATCGGCAACATGCCTGACATGCACTTGGGAGATCGTGAGTTATACCCCCCCTCCCCCCATCATTTTACAAAGCTGCACTGAAAATGATTTTTTATAAGTGCTCCATTAACCTCGTTCGGGTAAATGCCAGCGCAGCTACTTAGTATGCTCTCGTCCCAGGTACTCTTTCATGGGGCCGCTGCGACCAAACGGTTAACCAAAATACAAAAAAAACCACCCGTATAATTTCTTTACTATTTTCGCTTCTCTACGCAATCCTGGTGTTAAAATCCGCCATACTTTCACACGTTGTATATCAATAATTTCACCTATTTATCGCATGAGGTTTTACGAAGCACTATTGCACACCGAAAGAAAGTCTCTGGGACCTGGATTTATAGCGGCCTCCGAATGTATCAACCAGACGACACAGAACTCATGAATGACGAGTCATACGAGAGGGGCAGCGGCTAGAGCGCCCGCTTTCCACCGGGTCGCTCCTGGAGTTTCGTTAGTGCGAATCGTGCAAGACGATGCCGCTGGCCGGCGGGTTTTCTCGGGGATCTCCCGTCCCCCCCCCCCTTGCATTCCAGCGATGCTTCTTACTTGCCTCGCTTCACCTTCATCGGCTCTCAATACCTTGCTGTTTAGAGCCACCCAAATCTCTCAACTCTCAACGATAGTCTTATTGGCAGAAAAGCAGCCCGATGTCGTAACACGGAGACTAGTTCTTCGCAGCCAGCGTGATTGCTCTACTCCATATTCACTCTACCCAGTAGACCAACCCAGCGTCGGGTTATATTCCCTCGGCGTGTCGTCGCAGATGTAGTTGTCTCGCATATGTCAGCTCTCCTCTGTCTCTATCTGCTGCCCCCCNTAACAATGATGAGCATGTTTGTTTATATCTTAATTTTCAAATGACAGTCACTCTTGTGTTACTAAAATGCCTTTACCAATTTGAATTTAATCAAATTGCATTACAGATAGGTACCGGGAAATACAAAAACATCTCAAAGAACTTGATTACTAAACAGTATGCTAACATCAAATCCAAACCACGCCGTTTCTGCTAGACGTGTTGGCAGAAAAGCAGTTCAATGTTGGGACACGGAGACAGGTTGTGCGCAGCCAGCGAAATCGCTCTACCTCATATTTAGTCTATGTCTTGCCAACCTGTAGTAGAGGTAACCTTATCAAAGGTGACAAAATAACTGCTGGAAAAGCCTAATCACTGAATAGACAAATCACATGATTATGGTTGAGAGGATGGAAACAGGAGTGTGATTTGGATGATGGATGTGGCTAATGCCATGGTATGGCATTATTGGGGATTGATATGAGAACCACAGAGCTGATAGAAACATTCTGCGAAGGCGTGGAATGATTAGACAAAACGGACTTCCAAACGAGTAAGAGTGATGTTTTGTTGAGTTTAGAGATGGACTGGCTCCGAATGACAATCTGCAGGATCCTATATGAGTGGCGAAATAACTAAAGTAGTGCCCCCAGTATACGTCTTTGTGGTTTGGTTCTGGGAGGAGAAGACCAGGCCCGGCTCTGCCGCGAAACATTGCGTAACGTAAATAATAATAATAATGTTGCCATGATCATAGTAACTCACTTGCGTCGTCCTCTGGTGCGTATAAAATAATAATAATAAACCGATTTTAGTTACTCCCTATTAAAACGCTACACTTCTTAAATAGTGTATTCAGGATATGACACGACTTTTTGCAGTTCGCTGCTAACATTACTCCAAAAAATTCAGTCGGTATTTAGGTCAACATTCAANGATATGACACGACTTTTTGCAGTTCGCTGCTAACATTACTCCAAAAAATTCAGTCGGTATTTAGGTCAACATTCAATGAGGTACGGGCAGTGGGTTTTTCAAAGTTTGTCTTCAAAACCGTACAGGGAATATGGCACAGATTGCGCATGCCAGATGCCTAGTGTTACGAGTTGTGGTCAGGCCCTTAGCTGAGCAGCCTGCCTGATCACACCTTCACTTATTTATTCAGTACACGGACCGTGATCGCCGAAATTAGTTATGAAATCGCAAACCTCAGAACCCCTTCCACCGGCCAGTAAACAGGGACAACGCAGCCGACATAGGACAGTGTAGTCCGTGGGCGGTGTCTTTTGTCGTCGGGNCCACCGGCCAGTAAACAGGGACAACGCAGCCGACATAGGACAGTGTAGTCCGTGGGCGGTGTCTTTTGTCGTCGGGTCATTGGAACGAGAAGACCACTGAAGGTGGGTGTGTCCGGCCGTCGAATTGCGCCACCTTAATCAGCCTCCGGAATCATTAACAAGGTGGAGACTCTCCAATNGTGGGTGTGTCCGGCCGTCGAATTGCGCCACCTTAATCAGCCTCCGGAATCATTAACAAGGCGGAGACTCTCCAATTAGGCTTTAATCAAAACGTAGCTGGTTAAAACTTAATAAAATAATATGATTTAATATTTCAGTATATTTGTACAGCTCCCCCCGTTCATATTCAATCATATTTATATTGAAATAATATTATACAACCTTAATGTTAAATGAGCCTCTTTTATATAGTGTTCATTACATAACTCTTATCAATAACGTGTTACACCCCTATATCCCCGTAAAGGATAAATATCAACAAAATGTCAAAATAATAACAGTAGTAACTGTCTCCGTGTCCCAACCGTTGAGAAAAAATGGGAAAGTGCGCACCCAAAATGCGCATTAGCCAACATTGGACTGTTTTTCTGCCAATACGACTATCATAAACAACGTGTATGGGATTTGAGGTTAGAACACTCTTTACGTGAACAAGTGCTTTGAGGTTTATATACTTCCTCTGGCCAATTTTAAATGAAATTAGATTATATTCAAATTGGTAAAAGTATTTTATTCATCGAAACCGGCACTGTCTTCTGAAAATTAGGATACAACAAACACGTTCATCACTGTTGACCATGTGACTTTCACAATTGTATTGGCTTGGGGTAGGTCCATGTAGTGTTCAGGCACAGAAGACGAAAGATAGGTCTACTTCATCTTTAGTCTATGGTCCTAACACTGAACTTTTCTTCCTACAGAACTTTCAAAACCACGTGACTTCGACCAAGGTTAGCACACTGTGTATAGTCTATTCACGGTTACATTAAACTATTTTGAAACCCTGCTAAAAATCTACTTCCAGGTTATTTATCCGCCTCATCTATGCAAAGTCTAAAAAATTANAACTATTTTGAAACCCTGCTAAAAATCTACTTCCAGGTTATTTATCCGCCTCATCTATGCAAAGTCTAAAAAATTACACCAAAGGGACAATACACCGCATTCGTGTGCACTCAGTGTAATATTATTTTTTATAAGAACTATTTCTTACTAGGCATTACCAACATACATATTTTCTCACTGTTTTTATTCATATTAATTATAAATGTATTATTATAACTTATAGACAAAATATAAGTCATAGTTAGATTTAAACAAAAATAAAGTAATTTTTATGTTAATTTATGTTAATACAAATAAAAGCTATTGTCACATGGCATGATTAAGAAACAACTAAACACGTCATACATCGGGTGATTTTTCAAAGGTTTGATTCAAAAATTGTGAAGAAACCGCGAATAGACTATACTGAAATAGGTGCTTTGATATGCTAGCGCTTTAATCTCGGCCTACTTGTAACGCATAGAGTATACTATGCAATCACAAAATATATTTTGTCGTAAAAGCGCGAGTTTTATGTTGAGACCAAATGTAAACAAACGTCACGTCATTGCTGAAACACGCGGATTTGACAGTTGTTTCGGCAATTCTCGAGCCAATGTCTGGGACGTGCGCACAAGTCTGTGTTCAAAACTGCTCGACTGACCGCTTATCGTGAAGGCGCAGGCTGTTGTTAGGAGTCGCTTTTTGGCCAGGGTGTGACATTGCGTTGGTCATGGGGCAGGGGCACTATTCGTACTCACTTGTCCACTTAACAGGCGCTCAATTACGCAAGCTTCGCTAGCTGGGCATAGCGGAGTTTGTGAAACTCTGATAGGCAGGCCACAAACACACTTGGTGGAGTGTGATGAGGGTGAAACGATGTGAGTATGGAGCAGCGCCGGAATGCAAGGACGGAGGAAATGGGAGATCCCAAGAAGATCCACCGACCAGTGGCATCTTCCGGCACGATTTCCACATACGAAAATCCGGGAGCGACACCGCCGGGAATCGAACCAGGTTCGCCTAGGTAGGAGGCGAGTAGTTTAACCACTACAACCCCCCCC
>NQII01008560.1:5955-67041 GCA_002778355.1 Clitarchus hookeri | reverse complement strand
TTAGTACCAAAGTTAAAATTAACAAAATGTTAAGAACATATTTGTTTTAATAAAAAAGAAGATTATTATATTGTTAGTTTTTCTTCACAATATATTTTTAACTTTATTCATAAGAAGACGATTTGATTTACAATTAAACATGATTACTAGTNGGCTGCAATGAGAAAAGCCATCAAAACTTCTATTTCTGAAGTTTAATATTCCTCTACTCTTATTTAATTACGAAGCATTTCACTTAATTGTGCTTAGATATAAAAAATTTTCCATAGTTTTATTTTTCGATTTCAAGAAATAATGTTTAATGGATATCTTAAAAATTACATAATTAGTGAGTTAGAATTAGTACCAAAGTTAAAATTAACAAAATGTTAAGAACATATTTGTTTTAATAAAAAAGAAGATTATTATATTGTTTGTTTTTCTTCACAATATATTTTTAACTTTATTCATAAGAAGTCGATTTGATTTACAATTAAACATGATTACTAGTTCATTTAAAGATCTCACATATTTGAATAAAATACCCTTTAGGTTGCATAAATGCATTTTGTTAAGTGTTTTTACAAAAGATCTCGTTTAAAATTGATTTGTATAATTAAAAAGGTTGGGTTATATCTTATTCCATTGTTTTGTGTTAAAGCAGTTCAATGGTATTTGATCATACAGTTGTGTTATAATATAGTATAGAAGTTTTAAGAAATTACCTGACTTAATTTGATTTGGTTTAGGTAAATAAGAATAAAATAATATCAAGAGTGTGTTTCTGTTATGTAATCTAGTGAATAACTACAAGGCTGTTTCCCAAATATCATTCAAAGACACTCTTATACATAAAATATATGTTAATAAATAAAAATGTCTTAATCATAGAAGTTGCATTATTATTTAATAAACATTTTCATTATTCATTGCCAAATACATTCGCAAAATATTGGCATCATTTTTGCGAATGTTCAAAAACATGCAAATATTCGCGAATGCGAATGCGAATATTCGTTGCATCACTAGTACACGTCCATCCGCCCGACAACAATTGGAAACGAGACTCGTCAGACCAGGCAATGTGTTTCCAGTCATCAACAGTCCAATGGCGGTGTTGGCGGGCCCAGGCGAGGCGTAAAGCTTTGTGTCGTGCAGTCAACAACGGTACACGAGTGAGCCTTCGGCTCCGAAAGCCCATATCAATGATAGTCCGTTGAATAGTTCGCACGCTGGCACTTGTTGATGTCCCAGCATTGAAATCTGCGCCAATTTGAGAAAGGGTTGCATGTCTGTCACGTTTAATGATTCTCGTCAGTCGTCGTTTGTCCTGTTCATTCACAATCTTTTTCTGGCCGCAGCGATGTCGAAGATTTGATGTTTTACCGGATTCCCGATATATACGGTACACTCATGAAATGGTTGTACGCGAAAATCCACATTTTATTGCTACCTTGGAGATGCTATGTCCCATCTCTCGTGCGCAGACTATAACACCCTGCCCAAACTCACTTAAATCTTGATAACCTGCCATTGTAGCAGCAGTAACCAATCTAGCTGCCGACTGCATCGTGCTACTCTGATTGTTCCATACCTCTGTTATTTGCATACGCACGCCTATACCAGTTTTTTTGGCTCTCCAGTGTATTATTTGAAAAATTAAAATCGACCTTCAGAGATAGTCTATGCAGATGAAAGCAGGCAGGTGCAAAGTGAAGTTAGCTGCCCTACCTTAGGGATGTGTGTCTTTCTTGCCCACTTTAAGAATGGACAAGGTGAAATGAGATAAAAGTTGAGCAGTAGTGGAATGACAACAAATGAGGAAATGGGGGTGCTCTGAGAATACCATCACACTATGGCAGTGTTCACCACTCTCCCCAAGAGGATCCTCATTCCCAAAATTCCAGCTCGTCAGGGACTGGGATCATACAAGGGGCCTTTAGTGACGGATCATACAAGGGACCTTTAGTGACGGATCATACAAGGGACCTTTAGTGACTGCGGATAAATGATGAAACTATAAGGTCGACCAAGGGTACGTGGTTTTATCATATCTAAACAGATATTGTTATTGTTGCTTATTTAAGTCCCTGTCTTATGCTGGGAGGTTATTTGGGAATACCTCTTATTACTAAACTTAACATATAAAAATCACAAATATGTATAAACCAACAAATAACAATGGATCCGAAACTGGAAAGTTGCACTCCAAAAGCACCTACATGAGCTTGGCCACACAATATACGAGAACTACAACTTTAATTTTTTTAGGAACAAACGCAAAATCATTTTAGACAGAGGAAAGTGTATTAGCCAAAGAAACAATCAAACATTAATACTTTATTGTTAACAGTCGTTAATAGCCAATCCTTATAGAGGATTTATAATTTTATATATTTTTGTTAACAAAAGTAAAAAATAAATATTTAATAATTCCAAGCACCACTGTACTTCACAGATAAATTTTTTATAGCAATGTTTTAGAGAAACTTGGTTTTAAAAATTTTCCAACAATTTATATAGGTAGTTTTTTTAGTTTCTGAGAGGGGTTTGTTTCTCTGCCCCAAAAGATTGGTTAACGTTGCTCAGAGAAAGAGCAACCTCCACCACGTATGCCTTCCTCCATAGCAGAAACAAGAAAGACTTGGAATTTTACTTAATAAGTTGTGATTTGCTCATCACAAAAAAAGGTCATAGGCCTTGTCACCGCAAAGAAATAAATCCTATCACAAAACCACCCAACAAGGAGGAAAATTAAGCCTCATGTTCTACAGCATGCTTACTCAAATGCAGCATTGTCGCTGGCAACCAAATAAATTGATATAATACAAAATATAATTAAATAGCTAACCCTACTATTTGTAAGAATAACGGTAACCTTAAAATTTACAATCCTCCAAAAAATTAATTTAGCTAACCTAACCTAGGCATTCAAAAACAAATTAATAAAAATCAATTTTAGGTTAAAAATTAGGTTTAGGTTGAAAATAGGGATGTAACGATTCCACTTTCTTTCAATTCTCAATCTCGATTCCAAAAATTGTGATTCTTTTAGTTACAAACAATTACTTTACAGAACTAAATACTGTATAGGAGGGTGTGAAATTTAATTATTTAAAATAGGCCTACATTGGTAGTAGGCCTATTACTAACAAATAATATGACACAAACAGTAAAAGCATATTCATAAGAAATTCAAAAAAATTCAAAAGAGGCTATTGAGATAACATTGACAAAACACACACACACACACACACAAACACACACATATGTATTATATATATATACACACACACATTCCGAACAAAAAACATGGACAATTTGTTGGTGTGTTACAAATTGTTTAAAAAACATTATGTTAGATCTCAGTAAAATATAAAGTTAAACATTTGGAATCGAATTAAACATTCATTGTGTACTAGCTTATTTTTACGTGGATGTTTAGATTATGTATATCGAAATTCGCATCCCATATCAACCACCAATCGATACTTGCAACTTATAGATGTTGCCACATATTAGACAAATTCAGTGCGGACGGTTTACTGTAACTTCCTAATAGTGCAAGTTTGCAACCAGTTTTAGTTAATTTTCGCAGTAAATACGTAGTGTTAACGTTACATAATATATGACGTACAAAATATTTTTTAGCTTATAAAACAATCTTTGAAATCTCTGAATAAAAGGAAGAATCAAAACTTTCTCGGCAACATTTGATTCATCAAGTCATAATCGCTTACCTAAAGAGTCGATACAAAGATTCTCGTACAAAACCTGACTTGCATTTTAGTTGGGACAATACATACAGACAATAAAATAATTTTTTCCCAAAAATATCCGGAAAAAAATTATTTCCCGCCCGACCAGAAAATAGTCATGAATTCCCTAAATTTTTCCTGAAGTTTGGGTTCCCGCACACCCCTAGTTTGTAGAATGTAACAAAACTTGCTAAAAACAAAACTACCAAATCGCGACCGTATGGAAGCTACTAAATACTAATATACTAAATGGTAAATTTGAACATGGCCAGTAGTTCTATTTTCAGATTATTTCCGCATCTCATATTTTCACGCACAAAATAATTTTCCAAGAGTGATTAATTTACTAGGCATGTGCGAAGGTCGTTTTTTAAATGTGAAGCGAAGCTTGCATCATGCAAAGCGAAGCTTGAATCATGCAAAGGAATTTTGAAGAAAAATAGAAGTCGAAGGATTAAAAAATATATATATTAATTTATAGTTGGCTACAGTTTTCAAGTGTATTCAACTCATTTGTACTGTTACTGCCAAAAACATGTATCCCTACTAGTCACTGAGCAATGGAATAAAACATATCCTAATATTGCACTGCTGAAAAACTGAAATATCAAAATCTGCAAGAAAGTAATCATTATACATTTAGATACCTACAAGCTTTATAAAAACTACCATACTCCATATATCCAGTCCCATTTGGCACCACCACCGCACAGTCATTTCAATGGGTGGCTATCAACATTTGGCCTGTTCCCTTTTCTCCTCCAAGGACCCTCTTCAATGTCAGAGGCTAGATAGTAAACTTGCTGGTTGGTGGTGGCATTAGGACCTCAGAGCAAGAGAGTTGAGCCACTTTCACTGCTTACAAAGAAAGTGTGCAGTGCTTCCAAAAAGGCTTATCAGCTGTACATCAGCCCACACGTGATAAATGCGTTAATTGTTATGACATCACTGCACATGTCAAAATTAGAATGGCAAAGAAACATGAATTTTTCGAGATGGAAAATACACACTGTATTTGTGTTATGTTATGGTCGGTCACCCTCATATCACCCTCATATTAAACAGCATTCCACTGATGTGTATCAGGCATGACATCTTGTTCACCAAACAAAAAAAAGAGAGAGAGAGAGAGGAAAGCACCTGGCTGTAAAAACAGTCACTCACTCCCCATGCTTACAGACTGACTGACCCTCATCAATGTCAAGCTGGTAGATTATCTCAGCAGGATGGAGCTTGGGATAAAAACTACAAACTTTGTTTGAAAAACAGTGTAAGTTAAACATTTTTTCCATTGAAGTTTTCCTTTGCCAGTGTGCTTCCTTCTATGAAAAACTTTCAAAAGGCTGGCACAGCTCTACAACCACTCTACAACCAATTTTGGCATAAGATATTCTAAGTTTGAATGTGAATAATTCGTAAATTACTATTTGCAACTATTCAAATTTAATATCCGCACACCCCACACTGGTTGCTGGTTTTGATAGTAGTTTCGGAGGAAAAAACACATGGTAAAAATCTTTGACTTTTCACTCAAAGATTTTTTTATTCGAAGATGAAGTCGAAGGCACAAAAGTCTTCGATTTGACTTTGAAAATGCATAGCTTCGCACACTCCTATCATTTACTGGCATAAATAAAGTAATTTTAAACCATTTTTGAGAGGTGGTAGGTTATGCATTTGTAGTAATTGATTTTTGTTGCTTCGATTCTTGGACTTTCGATACTCGATTATATGATTCTTCAAGAATCGAGGGTATCGAGGAAACGAGTGACATCCCTAGTTGAAAATTAATAAAACATACAACATAAAAAACAAAATAATTACAGTCTGTAATATCCTTATATTACAAGCCACTACTGTATTTGCCTTGGGGGATAGGCCTAAAGAATTTGAAAAGTTGGCAATTGGCAGGAATAATTCACGCCTCGTAACACATCCATAAAATCTGTGGCCAAAATGAGTAGACCCACAAGGACTCTGCAGAAAACTGAATGCCAGCGTCCAAAGTTCTGCAGTGCTACAAGTCACGGGATGTGTACAATGCCGAAAAAAAAAACAGTAATGTACTTCAACTTGTTGCCAGATGAGATCCTTCTGGTAAAGTAGGATGCATGCAAGGGAGCAAGTATCAGACATTGCACCTACACAGATGGCAGTGATAAGATGAACCCACTCGTGGATGTGAGGTTTAAGAATCTGCATACTTTCCATGCTTTCATGAGACATACAATCTTGTGGAAGAAGATAGCCTCAGACTGCACAATGAGGAGTACATTTGCGCTGCCAATGAGATGGTAGTCTGAGGTTGTAAGTATACAATTCAAACTTTATGTAAATTAAATACAATTGTGGACAGGAACTTTATTTGATTTCAAAAGAGCTTAATTAACTGGCCAGCTAGGCTCATGCTCATGATTACAAAAATAAAAGATTAAAACACCTAGAGCAGAAAACACGACTTACCACCATGTGTAAACAGCCTGGAGCCATCAGGGCTGAAGGTGAGAGCCATCACTTGGCCATCCATCTTGAGGCTTGCGACCAGCTCCTGGGTGCCCACCGTCATGATGTGCACGTTACCGAACCTGCCGCACGCAGCCATCAGCCGCCCGTCCGGGGACACCTCAAAGCTCTGCACACAACCGAACATCATCTCACACTCTCAATAGCCCAACATGTGCCAAGAGACTTTGCAGGGTGAAGAGAGATGACAATGGGGCAGTGACGCAATGAAGAGATGAGCAAACAGATTTGTTCCGTGAGAAGTCATTGCCAGTCTACGACAATGTTTATCACTAGGGATGGGTGGATTCCTTATTTTTTTTTATTCCAATTCTGATCCGAAAAATTTCTTCAATTCTCTTCAATTCCAATTGTTTCTTTCATATGAACATTAAAAAAAATTGTAATGTTTTAAATTCTTAAAATATATTTTAATGTATTCTTCATTATTTAATGATAAATGTGTAATATCATAACTCAAAATAAATTGTTTACCACAAAACTAACAGGTAAATCCAGAATAATATGTTTATTACACATAAAAATGTTTACCAAGATTTCTTAGTTAAAACGAAAAACCATTCCATGACTTAAAATAAATGTATTATAAAACAAACTGCAATTAAAGAAAAATGTGTTCTTTGTAGTTAATAACAACACATAAGTCCAAATTTTTGTTCAGAAATAAGAGTACCTATTTGAACACGCTCTGGATCAAGCCTGTTGCACTTTACATCGCAAATGTTCCCAGCTGTGCTGAACAATGTTTCATTGCAGACGGTCAATGGAGGAATGGAGGGGTAAGTTTTTGCAAGAACTTGAAGTGCAGGAGAATAGGTCAGTGACTTCCAGAAGTCTGCAACACAGACATTACGTTGCACTTGATCTGAAAAGTACGTTTTGCAATTATTTTCTGCAGAATTGGCGCTAGTACTTGATTGCCCAAAAAAGCTGCTGTAATGGGACCATAATCCAGTTAGTGTGTAAGCATTTTTTTCTCATCAGTATTACGTCTCATTCGCATAAAACATTTTAAATTTTCCATGTAAAAACATTTATTCCCCTTGGTACCAAATTTTAAAAAAAAAGTTACTTTTAATTACATACAGTGGACTCAAAAACCTTCTTTGTCTCAGATAGAAGAATAGCTTTTGCTTTGCTCAAATCTCTTTGTTTTTGAATGTTGTCCCTTTGAATTGTGGGTCCAATACTGTGGCCAACTGACAGGCTTTCTGTGTATGGATATTGTAAGTTTAAATAAGCCAAGCAGGAAATTTTTCAAACCTTGTGGGTCTGATACAACTGGGGCAGATTTACTTAGCTCATTCTCAATGATTTTCAGGAGAGGAATCACCTACAAAAAATCTGCCCAAAAATATATAAAAGGACAGGAATACAAGTAGACAACAAAGATTTTGATTCCTGCTACAGTATCAGAGTTGTGAGTGCCCTACCACCTTCAAACAACACTTACCCCCTGACACTTACCGTCAAGAGTCACCACACCCGACACGTACATCACACGCGGTGGCCCGGGGTCCCTTCTGGACTACAAGCCACAGTTAGGGTCTAGTTGTTTTCACAACTACTTAATTGTCAGCTCTCGTCCGCTCTTCAAGCCAGGCTCCTCAAGCTGACAGGCACCTGCACCTATCTTGCTCTTGTACAAAGTCCGGTGAATACCTAGTGTGTGTACAGGTAGGAGGTAGTACGGGCCACCGTGTTTCTATTCTCAAGGGAATAAAACACCTAGTCTAGCTAACTTCTGTTTTTCCTTACTCTGTAGTGAATGTGTGACTTTTCCCCAACCTGGTAAGCGTCACCCTCTGAGAGAGCGGCAGGGGAATGAGAATTGGTAACAGAATCCGACGTAGAGTAGGACTGTGGGCGGCCCCTAACCACGATTGCACGTAAGTCGCACACAATACAAGTTCGACGGCCACCCAGAGTGTGAACCCGGTACATAAAAAGGTACCTGGTGCGCAAGTACGGTTGAGTCCCAACCAGTAGAAAGACACACGACGAAGCATCTGGCCCAACAAAGTCAGTTAACGCATTCCCTCCAGAGCGTATAAACTCACCGGAGGGGGTGCCAGGTCTGACGAGGCTTGACCCAGGTACATATGGAGTACACTTTACCTAGGGGTTTGTTGACTGCCAAACACTCTACAAGATGAACATTAGCACCTTTCCTGTACATTACGTTTGCTTACCGATGAGGGAGCAAGAGGAACGCCCAATGGACAGCTGCTATCCTTGCATCTCGCCACCCCCTAAGTAATCAATCTACACGAGCTCTCAGCTGCAAGTCCCCACGGGAGAGAGCACAAGCCCCGTTCGGCAATTAGTGGAGCCTCACTCCATTACCCTCCTTGCCAACCTATTTGGTCTCCCAGATAGGGTTCCCAGAGCTGCTCATCCCACAGTCGAACTACTCCACCAGGGGTACACTCTCCCCTTAGGAATGGTACCGTTCGACCCGGATAACACCAGCGAGGCACCAACACCAGCCAACCACGTGCCCGCCAGCCCGGTCACCAGCAGGCAACAGCAGAGCCGTCCGCTCCAGTCGGAGCTGAAGTCTTCCAGCCAGGGCTAGCGTCTGCTGCAAGGGAGAGACACCAGTGGTAAACTAGCCAGAAACTATGTGTCCAGCGCCCAGAAGCATCCCCTCGCCCTCACAGACTTTGTACCAGGTAGGCGCCCAAAGCGTCTTATATTATATACAAGGGACCAGTGCAAAGCCAACGGGTCATACTACAGATGCCTCCGCAGTAGAGTCTGCCCCAAACCAGCGCAACTGACCTGGCGCAGAATTACAAACTTCCCCACTCTTGACGTGATGTCCCTCTCCCTAGGCCGTCATGCATCATTACATACAACAAATCTGTTACTATACTGACAAATACTAAAATGGTTCCAAGCTTCAGACATAATTAACTAAGGATTTTCTTTACATAATATAAAATTTAAACACATTTGTTGACTGAAAATTATAACAGAAAACCATACAGTAAACCCAATTTCCAATTGGAGAAATGCCAAGAAAACAAACTATTATGAAACATTTTCCCCGCCTTTTTACATTAAAAAGGAGACAAATGCGTAAGTACAGTACTCACAGGCACATGGTGGTACTCATGGATACACACTCACAAAAAAGTTATATTTTCCATGCGGATGCGCAGTCGTGACGTTTCACTGGCTAGGCCAGCTCCATTAGGTGGTGAGTGGTGATACACTGCAGTTTGTTAAGCGGTGGTTGGTTAACAGTGAACCTAGCGGCCAGGAGGCAAACTAATGTGAGGCAAAAAATTTGGTGAATGGGTTATCTTATGTTTAAGCCAGGTGTCTGTCTGGATTTGGTGATGTATTGTTGGACCAGTTCCCAGAATCTCAGTTCTGCACTATTATTATTATTTTTTATTAGGAGGTAGGGCCTTCACCACTCTGGTTGTGTAACAGGAGTCAAAGTTCTGGTTGTGAGATGCTGCATGTGCTGCAACTGGCTTCTCCTGCAAATTTACATTTGCCTGAGTTATGGCTTGTTTGGCGTCCGCTCTGTGGCCACTCATTCTCTGTCTGCATTGCAGTGAACGCACCGTAACAGGTAGATGAGATTTTATGTCGCACAGTTGTAGCTGCCATGGATGGGATGAGTCTGATTGGTGAGCCTGCTGTTGAAGGAGGTGTATGATTGGTGCATAGCACGTTGTAATGACGCAATATTCTGAATTTTTCGGGACTCGAGTGTAAAATTCTTTCGTGTTTGTGAAGCTTTGGGACAGCTTCGTAATATTTTTATCGTGTTTCAAGTTTAAAGCCGTGGTGGCTCGTTTCCCGTGTTTATCAGACAGACGTGTGCATTTGTAGGTTAAGGGGCGGACGTCTGCGGGTTACGTTTTTATCAAGAGTCCTGGTTACAGTTTTTGTTTCGAACTTGGGAGTTGTGTGAAAGCGTCAGCATTAAGTAGATAAGTTTGTTTCTGTGGATCAGGCGACATCAACAGTTTTAGTTCCTTCGGCGCAGTTTTAATATGTCAACAAGTTTTTGTGGACGGCGAAGTTTGTTAATGTTGACGGCGCAGAATTAGTTCGTGTGGAGCAGTCAGTTACGATAACGTCGTGTTGAGCGCGGGCCACGTGCAGTTTTAGATGACGCTGCTGGCAGATGCCGGATGCCGGGCGCTTATCGCAGGAGTAGTGCGTACGGAGCAGTCAATTATGATAACGAGGGAGAGCGTACGTGGCCAGGCCGTTATCTCAGGAGAGGGGGGTGATAGGCAGCACAAATAGGGCATCTGTCTGTTGCCCTCGGGGNGTCTTCTTAGTCGTTGAGCGTCTTCTTAGGAGGGGCAGTCTGCGGCGAGGGCCGTTAGAAGCGGTTGTCTTCTTTAGTCGTCAGAGAGAGTTGTCATAGTACAATGATAGCCTAGATCGAATCGGGAGTGACGTGAACCCCCACATCGGCCACTAGACTGTATTATTTCATTTCTCAGCCGGTGTGGGAGGTAGCAGCAGATATTCTTTATTCGGGCTAATATTCATGAGACGTTAATAAACGGAAACCACTGTGGCGCTGTTTTCTGTACTTTTATATTTATCTGTAAGGTTCGTACTCTGCAATTTGGACTTCTTCTGTGAACTGTGGTGCTGAGTGTTAAATAAATAGTTAAATAAACAAAGTATATAACAAACTAATCTGGAACTTCTTCATTCTTAATTAATAGTATTAAATTAACTGAGTCTCGTGTTTCTACACTGAGCAAGCCGTGGCAAGTAAACAGTCGACAGTGTAAGCGGCGAAACGTTACAAGATGGCGCCTAACCTTTGAGGCTGCTATATTATTAAATATACGCTTGTAACAGTAAAGACGGAACTTTACAATATGGCGCCCAACTGTGCGGCATTATAAAATAATTATAGCGCGAAAGTTCATTCCAACGCCAACTTTACAACGTGAGTCACAATGTGGACTACTGCAAGGACGACACCCCCTGGGGTGGTATAATACTGATTGTGGTATTGTGTGGCAATCTGGTGTGCACCAGTTTGTTTCAAAGGTTGAGGGGTCCTTTGAAGACCAATCTGGGTGGTTCGAAGAACAAGTTTTGAGTGAGTGGTAATGAGGCCACAATTTTGTGTCCATAGCTAAGAATGGTTCTGAATTTGTCTATGCCCTCGTGGTAAGGGACAACTAGAAGGATATCAGAGTTGCTGATCTTTGTTTGAGGATCTGTGGTAGAAGTGACATTTGGAATTTGCATTGTTTCATCAATGAATAACATCTTATTTTGTAGCAAACTGTAAACAAAATTTCTCCAGCACTGCATCTTAAAGACCATTTCACAGCCCTGTTAAGCTAATTTTGAGAGTAATTTGTGTTTATTATCGGTATGTCTGAGGAATAATTCTAATTGGAACATGCCCACATTTGAAAATATTATTTTTCAAACAAATTGCATTTTATTTTCTAGCAAACTGTAAACAAAAGGCTCATCAGGCGCAGGGACCAATTCACGGTCCTGTTTTTATGCCAATTTCGACGGTAATCTGTGTTCCAAGTCTACCATTCCGAGAAACTTTAGTACTGTGAATACCGATTTACTCTGCCCCTAACAGATGCAGGAAAATAATCCTAATTTCTCTTCCTCCTCTTGCTGTATCATACAAATTTTGTGGTTGCTGATTTTTCTTATCTATGAAAGACGTTTAATGGCACCTTTGTGCCCATCCAAGATAGGAATATTGGTTTCCTAATATAAAATTGTCAGAAAATAGCTCAATAAAATGTTTTATTTTTAATACCATACAAAGTTTTTGCTTTGCTTGTTGCNCATACAAAGTTTTTGCTTTGCCTGTTGCCCTAATAACCTTCACATACAAAAAAAAAAAGTATATCTGGATTCGAACTTGTACCTTAATTAATCTGTTAGTTCACAGATATGAAAAAAAAAAAGTCTATTCCTCCTTTCATCAGTTCAGTCCAGCGTTTTTTATTATTATGGTTTCTCATAAAGGACAGTCTCTGGGCTAGGTAACTCTGGCACATAACAGGTGTTCCTGGGTAAACATTGGCAACCTTGATGGAAAGGGTGGACAGTCATGTGTTGGTGAGTGGTGTCTATTTTTTGACCTTTCCCTCTTCTGAGTTGTACAGTAGTGGCAAAGAGAATTGCAATGGTTAATAACCAAAATAAATGCAACAAACTTATTTTTTCTGCCTATTTTCTCTAATTTTTAATTAATTTTTTTACTAAATTTTTTATGGTTTCCAAAAAAAGGGTGTTTACTTTGAAGGTGCCAAAATTACTGGGGTCGTTTTATCAGGAGTTGACTGTCAGACGACCACATTTTCCATGTGAAAGTACGGTTGCAACATTTGCTGGCCAGGCCAGCTTCTTCTCGTGGTGAGCGTAAACTTGCTTCCTGGAAAAGCTGCCCTAGCTAGTATTGAGACCATGCAGCCGCATGGAAAATGTGTTTGTCCGACTTTGTGTAGGCATCCGCACGTACCGCCCTGTGAGTACGTGTGTCCTCCTTGCAGTAATCATTATGGAGATGCCAATGTTAATATTTCACAAGGTGAATTTACACAAGGCATGGATGAGAAATTGAGCAAGGCTCTCAATAATGCTCAGCTGACAGTGAACTGGCCACATACACAAAATAAAACACTTTACGAAGATAACTAAAAACCAGCAACATTGTGTAACTGACCATGAGCAGGACTGGAGGGCTCACCTTCATGTTGGTGACAGCGCTGGGAGCAGAGTGCACGATGCGGGACGTCTTGCCGCTCAGCAGGTCATGGCTGTAGAGGTGCCGGTGGTGGGGCGAGCCCACTAGAAAGCGGTTACCATCGTGGGTGAAACGGGCACATGTGATGGGGAACCTGTCAAACTTCACGCTCTGTAGTTTTGTGTTGTTATGCCCATCCACCTGCCAACAAACACTCTGCATACATGCACCCCTTCCATACACAGTACNTGTAGTTTTGTGTTGTTATGCCCATCCACCTGCCAACAAACACTCTGCATACATGCACCCCTTCCATACACAGTACATAAATGACTAAATGTTTGTGTGTAGGTGCAAGAACTGATTTACAAGTAAATACGAATTTACCAATAAAACTACTTTGCCTTCTTTCCTCTACAAACACATACAAGTAATATTGAAAATATAATGTACTCAAGAATACAAAAGTTAGCAAAATGCATGTCAAAAACCATCAAAGCTGAAGGAATTTTCGACCACATTTAATAGCAATTGGTAGAGTAGTTCCTGAGATGTGATGGAAGCCTATAACCAAAGAAGTTTTAATGGTAGTACTTTCACAAATGGCAGATGGTTGAAGCTATTCGTTATTCAATTCAGTGCAACGAATAGGTACTTCAGCACTTAAAAACTGGGTTTAATTAGTTTATTGATACGAGATGGGAGGTGTAACACCACAAGAATAACACTGCCATTTTTAAAATTAGGTGAAACTTTTAGGTGACCTCCCACAGTACTTATTAACCGCAAAAATATTTTTCTTTTGCTGTNCTGTAGTTTTGTGTTGTTATGCCCATCCACCTGCCAACAAACACTCTGCATACATGCACCCCTTCCATACACAGTACGTAAATGACTAAATGTCTGTGTGTAGGTGCAAGAACTGATTTACAAGTAAATACGAATTTACCAATAAAACTACTTTGCCTTCTTTCCTCTACACACACATACAAGTAATATTGAAGATAAAATGTACTCAAGAATACAAAAGTTAGGAACATGCATGTCAAAAAACGTCAAAGCTGAAGGAATTTTCCACCACATTTGATAGCAATTGGTAGAGTAGTTTCTGAGATGTGATGGAAGCCTATAACCAAAAAAGTTTTAATGGTACTTTCACAAATGGCAGATGGTTGAAGCTATTCGTCATTCAATTCAGTGCAACAAATAGGTACTTCAGCACTTAAAGACTGGGTTTAATTAGTTTATTGATACGAGATGGGAGGTGTAACACCACAAGAATAACACTGCCATTTTGAAAATTAGGTGAAACTTTTAGGTGACCTCCCACAGTACTTATTAACCCCAAAAATATTTTTCTTTTGCTGTTGACAGATGTCTGGAAAAATAACTCCCACATTAATGTACTTATCAGAAATGCATGTATACCTTAAATATGTGCTAAAATTCTTACATTGGATCCAGATTGCAAATGGTGAGTGGTTAACAGTATGATACCAGGCACCACCATCTTAGATATTCAAGTCTGACATATGCTAGTTGTTTGGAGTTCTGTATGTCACTTTTTCCAACTAAATTAAAATGAAAAATTATTTTACAATAGCTCAGATGGAATGGAAATTTCTGCCAAAAATATTACAATTTCAACCAAGTTTTTCATTAATACAATAATCACTTAAACTCNTCTGCCAAAAATATTACAATTTCAACCAAGTTTTTCAATAATACAATAATCACTTAAACTCATTTAAAAATTGAAATACACTGGTACAGTGCCATTTACTCCACAGCAAACAATACTTCAAAAATATTTCCTTTATCAACATCTAAAAATAAAACACACGAGTAGACTGGATAATGAAGAAACTGAATCGAGATGCTTTGGTCAGTGCTTAATAATGCAATCTTGAGCACTGGTGAAGTTTTAAGTAAGTGAAGATGGATCAGTAGAAGAATGCAAGGACCGGGGAAACGGGAGTGCCCAGAGAAAACACGCCGGGAAACGTCCAACATGGTACGAAGATGACACCGCACCAGAATAAATTATTATCTATGAAAAATTCATTNTCATTTAAAAATTGAAATACACTGGTACAGTGCCATTTACTCCACAGCAAACAATACTTCAAAAATATTTCCTTTATGAACATCTAAAAATAAAAACACATGAGTAGACTGGATAATGAAGAAACTGAATCGAGATGCTTTGGTCAGCGCTTAATAATGCAATCTTGAGCACTGGTGAAGTTTTAAGTGAGTGAAGATGGATCAGTAGAAGAATGCAAGGACCGGGGAAACAGGAGTGCCCAGAGAAAACACGCGGGGCAACGTCCAACATGGTACGAAGATGACACCGCACCAGAATAAATTATTATCTATGAAACGTTCATCAAAATATCCTAAGTGTAAATTATGATATAAATAAGGATGATGACACGTTGTGTCGTAAAGTAGTTAGTGTAGAAGAGAGTTATAGTCTTCTGAGATATTTGTATGGATTTGATCTGCAAGGTATAACTGCTAAAGCTGGACATGTACTTTTGGAGTTTGGGTTTACTTTTTTTGTAAACGTGATAATCCTAGAAACCCGATGTTTACCAGTTTGGCTGGATTGGATCCCCGAGACATTATTTGTTGAGAGACAGTGCTAGTACATGAAGGTGTTATTAATCAGACTGCTGTTATTAGTAATATTTCATCACCTGGTTTGTTCTCTCGTAAGAAGATAAAGTTTCAGCTTGATGATGAAATATGGATTTATAAAAAATTAATTGTGCTACTACTGACAATTGACATATTATTGGTCATGTAGAGCGTGTGTATAATGCATAAATATCAATAAGGTTTGTTTGACAAAAAACAGTCAAGTGGTTCTCATTTTATGTTTTAAGGTTACGGACTTAGAAAATTTCTCACTTCACTGCCTGCTGCCACACACTACTAATACCTAGAGTGCAACATGTTTAAGACAATTTCACATGATCAAATATTTATTGAATTCAATTACTTCATTTGCCTTTCAATGAATTTCATTCAATAAGCTATCAAGTCTCCAAATGAAAATTTATCACAAACTTTTTAATGAAACCAATTTAAAAAATACCTAAAGTAAATTTTTAGAAGTTTCTATGACTCATGCAGGACACAAAAATAATTGGTTAAACCCAAACTAATTTTCTTCATTTTATCATTTTATTGTACATTTTCTTTTTAAAGGAGAGGAGGGGGACAGCAACACCGTATTGACTGCAAGTGTTCCCAACGGAGGACGGCTCAAACTTGTACTTCATTTTCAGGTAGGTTTCCAGATACTTTAGACTATGTAGTGTATATTTTTCCACAGATTATTTTATCTTGGCACTTGGAAAAAGTTTCACCACCAAAAATTGACAGTTAATAATATACAGTACATACTACCATGCATCAAAACGTAAGGAAATCACACTGTCTTTGTCCATCCCTTTAATTATCTAGTTATCAAGCACAGTGATTTAATGTTTTTATGATTCTATTGTGTGTTAATGATTTTAAGAATTTATTAAGTGGCTTGTAAAGTAATGACACACACGTCTACAACATCACTTGCTACTTACTACCCCAGAAAAACACTGACCATTTTTAGTGTGTGGAAATAGGACTACACTCAATTTTTTTGGAGGATAAAATATTCTGGAAAATATGGCACGTATCCATCGGAATAAAGTACTACATGACGTGTCGCAAATGAAACAGTGAAGTAACAACGAACCTGGAATAAAGAAGCAATGCCTGCCAGGCCGGCGACCAGCCCCACTGTGGCAGAGGGGTGGAACTGCGTCGCCTTGATGATAGGTCCTTCCGAGTACGTCTGCAGATTCAGGTCTTTCATCCGCTTTATCTGGATGAAGTTTTTCTCCAACATGCTACCCTTCTTTACCACAAATCTTCCACAATGCTGCCAAGACAAAAACACTACAGTTTAAGAAATAGAAACAATAATTTTATATGCACATTCATATTGCTGCTTAGAAATTTCATGCAAGGTCATCTTACTGCTGCTTATTTCCATTAAATTACATCACCCATTTGTATATATAATATTCAAGAATACGTTATGACCAATTAATTTAAAGCGATTATTAGTGCTATAACAGTTTCTTCATAAACAAGATTGCCATGAGTCTAATAAACAATACATACATTAAGTCACACAACTAATTTTTACTGTGTGGGAAGTGATCTTTCCCAAGACGTGAACTGTGGCTTTGAAGCGTCCACCTTCTGATCAACATATGAATATTCTAATTCTGACCAATAGTAATGCTGCTGAAACAGGATCTTCCCAGGTGACACACTCGCTACAAGCAAGACACACTGGCAGTTACAATCCACAATTCACCAACCTTCACGTTTTCCTTTTACAGATGTTCTGTTTAACAAGTCCATTTACAGTGCTTTTTTTAGTACTTAAGTAACTTGTGATTAATAGGCCTGGAACAACTTCTATGATATAGTGAAAACATATAAAAACATTGGATAGTATGCACACCAAAACCTTTTCTGCATAACTGTTTAGTATATGAAATAACTTCAAAAGCCTCTATGTAATCATGGCTACTGAAGAAAACCTTTTGTGCTTACAGAATTCATTTTACAAGTAGAAGGTTACATGCTGTCCCTTTAGCACGATTATTTTAACATACTACAGTTCAGGGCTATTCAACTAGTTTTCCCGTTGGGCCACTTACAAACAATTACAATGCTTGATGGGACACAACATACTTATTGCAAAGTTGTAGCTTGCTTAATCAGTTTATTTACTTTGAGATGTAATAAATATATTACATAATTTTATTACAAGTTCTACGCTAGTGATACTTACAGTTGATGTTAAATTATGTGATGATATTGAAAAGTATTTTTTTATAAAGAAAAGAATAGCTGATAAAATATTGTACATTATAAAAAGTAGACAGCAAGCACAAGTACTCGCAGGGCGGTACTCGTGGATACACACACACAAACCAAAGTCGGACGAACACATTTTCCATGCGGATGCTCAAAGTTTCGCTGACTATGTCAGCTTCATCAGGCGCCACCTTGTGCAATCTGTCTACATTTTATAATGTAATCAGTAGTCTAGTGGCCTATTCCCGCCATATCTCATTGATAAATTTTTTTTTTGGTGGGCCAGTCTGATGAATTTGGCAGGCCACACGTGGTCTGCAGATCGCTTATTGAATAGCTCTGCGCTGCACCATCCCAGGTACATAAACAAAAATTATTATGGCACTAATTTGTGATTACACTCAAATAAAGAGTTCCCAATTTTCTAAATGACCATGATGAAAATAAGTGAATAAATGGTTTGTGCCTTGACGTCTTGCAATGAAATAGTGCATAATCTATTTCAGTATGATGTAATATTGCAAAATCTCAAAACTAAAGGTTGCATGTAGCATTCTCTATGGAAATGTGCGAAGTTGCAACATGCAAGCACAACATATACAAATAATGTTTATAACATTTTCCTGGTTAATAAGTTATGTTATCTTGGTCCAAAATCATGTTTTTCAATATAAAATTTTACTTTACAAAGTTTTCCTGACATAATAAATGTTTCCTGTCTCTCTTTACAAATATTATAACAGGATTCTAATGTACATACTTTTAAAAATGTGTCGTGTGCAAAAAATTTTTGACAGCTCTACATACATACAGTTTTTCATACATTTCTGACTTAATAAAACATTTCTGAGATGTCAACTGATAAGGGTGTGTGTGATACCTAACACTCGGTTGAGAAGCATCATATGATAATTGAAAAAATAAAAACCTTTCCGATGAAAATTTGTACTGGACAAGAGCATGGGAACTACATACTATGCACAAGTACTCACCTCTGTGATAGATATGAAGAATGAGAAGGAAAGACCAAAGAGAACCCAAGCAACAGAAATTAGACATCGAGGGGCATCACTGGAAAAGCTGAGAGGGATAATGTGAAGAATGAATTAGCAAAAATGGTACTCTGTTAGAATGAGAATGAGAATGAAAAGGCATGAACATGGCAAGAGGGAGAAAGAATACAGGTTTCCCACAACTAGCCCAGAGATGAAGATGGTGTTAATAACACACCAGAAAACTGCAATTTAACTGGAGTGATAATGACAGAAAATGTATCTACAGGCAAGAACATGTGACAAATGATATGTAAGAGAACATTATGAGTGGAAAGGTACTCAAGATGTACTTCTTTCTTGAAACACACACACATGGAAACATAGCACGTGGAGGACAGCTCAATGCTTACCTTCTAATGAAACTCACCCGCAGCAATTCTCCATCTGACTCATCCTCTGAGTCACTCCCCTTTTTTTTCCTGTTCAGATCCGCCCATTTGGGAGTCCCAACCACAGACTCGAACCTGTCCCGCAACATTTTGGAGAAGCCACCCGACACCTGTTTGATGGCAGTGGCGCGCCTCCCTTGCGCACGAAACGCTTCCTTGGCACTGCCAGTCGACAGACACACAACCAACATGTTATTTCTGGGACGCACATCCATGGAACGCGAGCAAGATAACCAAGCAACCTCACCTGATGTCGTCATCCTCATCCTGCCACACTGGTTTACGTCCTGATGCTTCAGCCTCGTCTTCACTTCTCTCTGCATCCGAGTCACCTGCTTCGCTGTCATCTGATGCCAGGCGGCCAACAATGTCCGCTACACCTCCAAACACTCGCTCCTCCAAGCTGGACATGCAATCATAGTTTCATTTAAACATTCGGAGTGGTCGCTTGACATATTCTATCAGACAAACAGCCACTACTGACTTCAATTGTATGACACACACACACAAAGGTTAGGAAGTTTATACAATTTTTTTCTACAAAAAAATTTATTATGGTATTTTTATTAGATATATTTTTTTTACTATGGAACATCTCATTACACAATTTTATAAAACAATAGCAACAGACTGAAAAAGAAAAATGTCATGCTTACGCAGTCACTTGTCAGTTTATTCCAATATGGACCTCCAACCTATTTACTGGGAGTTTCAAGCATCAGATTAAATGATCATAACAAACATTCTCCCCTTCCACAAAGCATTAAGTGCCACTGACCAGAAGTGTTGAATGAAACTCATATCCTTCAACAACATTCTTAAAAAAAACTTCTTACAAACGAAATGTGTTAGTGTGCAACAACTGAACAACTTGTAATGACGCAATATTCTTAATTTTTCGGGACTCTGGTGTAAAATTCTTTCGTGGTAAGAAAGCTTTGGAAAGTTTTGTAATATTTTTATTGGGTTGGAAGTTTAAAGCCGTGGTGGCTCGTTTCCCGTGATAGTTTATCCGGCAGACATGTGCTTTTGTAGGTTATCGGGCGGACGTCTGCTGTTTACGTTTTATCAGGAGTCCGTTTACAGTTTCGTTTCGAACTTTGGTTTTTTGTGAAGCGTCAGCATTAATTAGATTAGTTCGTTTCAGTGGATCAGGCGACGTCGACAAGTTTTAGTTCCTCCGGCGCAGTTTTGTTGTACGAGAGGTTCGTTTATGTTGACGGCGAAGTTCGTTTATGTTGACGGCGCAGGATTAGTTCCTGCGGCGATAAAGTTGTGGAGAGCGTGCGTGGCCAGGCCGTTATCTCAGGAGAGGGGGGTGATAGGCAGCACAAAAGAGGCCTCTGTCTGTCGCCCTTCAAGCAGTCGCCCTTGAGGGCTGAAAGTCGTAGGAAGCAGTTACTTCAAGTCAGTCGCCCTTCAGGGCAGCGGTACAATGCTCGCTTAGGTCGCGTCGGGCGCGGCGTTAAACCCCCACATCGGCCATTAAACTTTGTTATTTTATTTCTCTGCCGGTGTGGGTGGTAGCCGCATTTTATGTTTCTTCGGGTCAGTTTTTTTAAGAACATAATTAAGTAAACAACTATGGCTCCGTTCTGAACATTTATATTTATCTGTGAGAGGTTCGTACTCTGCACACTGGAACTTTGTATGTGAACTGTGAAACTACAATAGTTAAATAAACGTATATATAACAAAATACTCTGGAACTTCTTCTTTCTTAATTATTCGGCGTCCATTCACTGAGTCTCGTGTTTCTACCTTGAGTTAGTTGTGGCACGTAACATTTGGCAGTGTAAGCGGCCCGAACGGTACAATATATATATATATATAGGATGAGTGTAAAAGAATACCTTAACTTTGAAGGTCTATAATATCAAAACCAAACAACCTACAACCTTGATTGACCAATCAAATGAACCGTGGAACCGTGAAGTTTGTTTACCATACATTCATAAATGTTCAATGTGACCACCATGAGTGGCCCGAAAGACATCTACGTGATAATCAAACTCGTTCCATGCTCTTGTCCGCATGTCCGGTGTTACGGTTTGGATGGCGTTCTTAACTCTCTGTTTGAGGTGGTGAGGGGGTAGCGAGATCACATTTGACACGTCAATGTAAAGGGGACGGTCTGATGTTTCCTTTATCGTGCGCCACCCCATTGGCACCTAGCAGTTCGCGGATACCTGAACAAGACGTTGCAGCAACGCTGGATTGGTCGAGGAGCAGCTGATGACCAGGCTCTTCATCAATGGTCCCTAAGAAGCCCGGATGTTACCCCGTGCAATTTTTTCTATGGGGGTACATAAAGGATCAAGTGTTTCGTCCACCATTGTCGGCTAACATTGACGACCTCACAACAAGAATTATGGGCGCCATCCAAACTGTAAAACTGGACATGCTGACGAGAGTGTAGAACGAGTTTGATTATCGCATAGATGTTCGGGCCTCTCGTGGTGGTCACATTAAACATTTATTAATTTATGATAAACAAACTTCACGGTTCCACGGTTCATTTTATAGGTCAAACAGGGTTGTAGGTGTTTTGGTTTTGATACTATAGACCTTCAAAGTTGGGGTATTCTTTTATACTCATCCTGTATAAATGTGTGTGCGTGTCTGTGTATATACACTGAAGAGCCAAAAAAACTAGTGCGCCTGCCTAATATCTTGTAGGGCCCTCCCGAGCATGCAGAAGTGCCAGTGCCACAAGACAACGTGGCATGGACTAGACTAATGTCTGAAGGTATGCAGGAGGCAATTCACACCATGAATCCTGCAGGGCAGTCCACAAATCCAATCTGCGCCAATTTCAGAAAGGGTTGCACGTCTGTCACGTTTAATGATTCTCGTCAGTCTCATTTGTCACGTTCGCTCACAATCTTTTTCCGGCTGCAGCGATGTCGAAGATGTGGTGTTTTACCGGATTCTCGATATTCACGGTACACTCGTGAAATGGTCGTATGCGAACATCCAAATGTTATCGCTACATCGGAGATGCTATGTCCCATCTCTCGTGCGCAGACTACAACACCACGTTCAAACTCACTTAAATCTTGATAACCTGCCATTGTAGCAGCAGTAACCAATCTAGCTCCAGACCGCATCGCGTTACTCTGATTGGTTCCATACCTGTTATTTGCATACGCACGCCTATACACCAGTGTTTTTGGCTCTTCAGTGTGTGTGTGTGTGCATGCATTAATGTGTGATATAATGTTTTTCACACCAATATACATTTTTAAGACATATGCTGTTTTAACACTATACAATAAACGTGATTTTGAATTTAACACATTGAATGGAAAATATTTTAATATTTTGTAGAGTTCAAATGTGTTTAAAAAAAAATTTCCAGCCCTTAACAAGCATTATTTTCTTTTATTTTTAATTTGAAAGGTTAATATAAATTGGATACTGTAACAAGGATAAGGTTAGTTTGGAAGCCACCTTTGATTTACTTGGTTATATGTTCTAGTTTTGTGTATACTTTATTTCGTAATTTGAATTTCTTTATGTTTTCTCACTTTTTGTAAATTATTTGCCTTTATTAATTAATTTATTTTGTTCATGATTTGTAACTGTGGCCGTTGGGTTTTGAATTTTTTTTTAAGCACAGAACATTTTAAAAAGGGTCTTTTCTCCTATTGCATATGTTTAAGCAAGCTTTAAGTGCAGCTAATGATTTATAATAACTTTGTGGTTTTTTGAATACAAAATGGTAAAAGGTACTTCAAATTTGCATGGAATTGCAAACTGCGTGGGTTGAATGTACATGAAGAGAAACAAATATGGCAAATTGTTGTGTTTGTACTGTAAGAAATGTTAAATCATGTACCTGGTAAGACCTACCTGAAAAACATGTTTAAAAAAGAAAATCCAGTTGACTTGTACCAAAATCTTGCTGAAAATCAATCAAATTGACACTGTTACAAATATTTGTAATTTTCACCGCCAGTTTTATAATAAAGTAAACGTTTCAAGCCGAAACTTAGCCCGCAGCATGAGACCCTGGGTAGACTTTCAGGAACTACTGGCGATTATAGTGTGAATAATTTTAAAGTTAACATTTTGATATAGTAACTTTTTGAAACATTTCTTCTTTTTCCCCCTTTTTTCCCCACTCCACTCACTATTCATGTACAGGTGGCTGAGATATGTATGCCCTAAGTTTTTTTTTAACGTCTTTTGTTTTTAGTGAGTAATTATAATAAAATGTACCATTCAGTGGATAATTAAAGTAATTAAACATTTTTTGGAATGTAAAAGAAAATAAAATAAATTCTTCTTAAAGATTATCGTTAATCTAAATGATTTTAAATAAGTTGGACTACTAATAAATTTCCAGTACACTTTTGAATACCACTGTCGTTTAACCATGCACAAATTGACTATAATTTGAATAGCCTGTGAGATTGATTTATTTTGTATTATACTGTTTACCTGTTATGTGTAATAATAAACCCTACTATACTACCACCCAAAAGAGTTGTCACACTAGTATTATGTTGTACCATTAGCTTGCTCAATGTCACCTACTGTTTTGCTCAAGCTACACCTACATATCTGTATCAAACAATCCATTTCAAATGTATCTATTCCTACAAATACCACAGTAAAATATCTTGAAGATCTGTACAAAAGTGTTTATCACAGGGGTCTGAAAAGACTAAAACTAAAATTTGACGATACATATGTACGTTGCACAAATTTTGTAATATTACCAATTGGTATAAAATATGAACTATTTTAAGTAGAGTAATGTGTATTATTTCTGTTTTAAAACTAATATTTTTACATTCTTGTAAGATGAACATATAATTACATTCTCAAATCTTATTCTAAAATACTTTTTAATATTAGTTTGTGGGGTTGCATTTTCAAATATATTATGCACACATTATATATACTAGTACTGTTTAGGAAATAAGTATTAAATACAATAAATTCAGCATTAATAATACTCTTCTTCATTCCACATCACTATATACACTGAAGAGCCAAAAAAACTGGTACACCTGCCTTATATCGTGTAGGGCCCCCGCGAGCACGCAGAAGTGCCGTGCCGTAAGACGACGTGGCATGGACTCGACTAATGTCTGAAGGAATGCAGGAGGCAATTCACATCATGAATCCTGCAGGGCAGTCCACAAATCCGTAGGAGTGCGAGGCGGTGGAGATCTCTTCTGAACAGCACGTTGCAAGGCATCCCAGATATGCTCAAAAATGTTTGTCTGGTGATTTAGGTGGCCAATGGAAGTGTCTAAAGTCAGAAGAGTGTTAGTTTTGTTTGACAATAGTGTTGTTGTTAAAAGAGATATGGATATTGTTGTCAACGTTAACCTATTCTGATCTTGCTTATATTTCTTGCCTGTCAAACACAACACAGCAGCAGCCATAGTGCCGCTTGATATATTCAACATATTGATGGTATATCTGCCTAAACGTTCCTAACAAAGCCACACATCTTTGTTTAATAGATCGTCATCATCAACTGTGTACTCTATGTTAACTAGAAAGGAAATCTGACATGGCGACAGTGCATGTAGAACATGGATGAGAGACGACTTTCGGCGTCTTCATTGTTGACTATTGCAGCTTTACTTACACTCTAAACACTACACCTTATCTACATGATGGTAGTGAACTTCGCCATAATACATGCCAACCCAAATTCAAAAGCCCAACTTCCTGTGCTTTATCACAGTTTATGAATTTGTTGCCTGTCACCCCAATGAAAGCATATCTGATCACGTGCTAGACCAAAATTTGCTTGACTTTCGAATAGTAAAAAAGCCTTGTCGTAAATTTCTGAAATTCGTCAGTATCCATTATATCTTCCAGTCGAAGCATGTCCTTGATATATACATGTGCAGATTTTGCATGGTTGAAGAGTGGCAAGATCAATGAAAATGTGGCATCATTTGTTGTATAGCAGAAATATGTAGCTGCCAGTCATCACAATGCTCAGTTTGGTTAAACAAACCCTAAATGTCCACCATATTCATGTACTGAATCCTAAATTTGGTATCTGCCAGCCTTTTTGAAAAGGATGCCATATTAGATTTCTTCATACATTATGACAGGAGACAGACCAATTGTGCAGGAGTACCATACCCAGTAAGCATTGTGCATTAACAGACATCCACTTCTAAAATTATCTGATTGTGAGAGAGAAGACATTAAGGAATTGAGTATCAATGGCATATTCATTCTGAGGGTCAGAAGGAGGTCGTAAGCGTGGAAGTATCCATTTTTGTGTAAGGAATAGTCTGCGACTGTAACTCAATTTACCGAAAATAGATTTAATTACTGTTGCAGTTACAAAAGATGTTTATTTCCAAATATTAAGACATTTTAATACTAGAGAGATATATTATGCTACAAGGGACCTAGGAAAATTAAATGTGGACATGCATTCTAAATTGTGCAAATTGGGAACATTATATTTGAAAGTCATACTCATTATTGCACTAGAAAATCAAGGAATAGGTTCTCGTGACGTGGAAATGTTTTTACAAAGCTAACTAAGAGGAGTAATAAAAATTCATACCAAGCAAGGTAGCAATGAAGAAGAATTGATGGGATCTGAAAAGCACACCTGTTTTTTGAAATGTACAAGTCCATTTTACATTTGTTTACAACCCAGAAGGGTGATATTAAAAATGCAAAGATAGTATCACCACAATGCATTGTGAACTGAACATCTGTTAATCACATTTATGATAGTAAATAGTATTCAGATGCAACAAACAACCAAGTTTATAAAAAAAGCTCATTCAAAAATAAATTGTGACATCCTTTTCAGTAGTAGTGCATACAGTAGAATCTTGATATGTATGTAGTACAAAGAGGGACTTAAAATTTTATAATTAATACTGAAAAATAATGTATACTGAACAAATTTTTAATGATATTACTACTGCAGGGGATTTGAAAGATGTACTTTAAAGTGAAAAGTACTTACTGAAATTTCACTGTGTTAAGATGTAAAGTTTAGTTAACATTTAAAACAAGGTAAAATAAATGTCAACATAGATGACTGTATATAAGCAAAATAAAATTTAGAAACATGTTACCCATTATTTGGTGTATGTTACTTCTTTCATATCTTGCAGGTCAGCCATGCTGTGCTTGCTACTCAGAGGACAGCCAATGGTATCGAGCAATGATAGTGGACATATTCAATGATCTACAGTTCAAGATTGTTTATGTGGATTATGGGAACACAGAAACNATCGAGCAATGATAGTGGACATATTCAATGATCTACAGTTCAAGATTGTTTATGTGGATTATGGGAACACAGAAACAGTTTCTGCTAACAGGTTAGTTTTTTCTGATCACCTGTGCATTATATGATAAGTCTGCAAAAGTTTTGCTCCCTTTTCCTCCCATTCTTTCCTATTTTCTTTCTCTTTCCTTGTACATTATTCACCATTATACATGTCTATAGTGAACACAACCNCTCCCATTCTTTCCTATTTTCTTTCTCTTTCCTTGTACATTATTCACCATTATACATGTCTATAGTGAACACAACCTTTGTTTATTACATTTTATAGTCCTCGTACTGCAACAAAATTTTGTTTTAAAAAATTGTGAAGGAATTTTGAACAAGAAAAAAATGTGTGTTGTTCTATTTTCTCTGTGTCCTAAGACCTGCAGAGTCTTACTCCCATTTGAAGCACGCAGTTGTTTGTCTCTTCCAACTAAATTTGAACCTTTGCACATTAACATAATTGTGTAATAGTTAAGTAGAAATTAAACCAACAAAAATATTATAAAGTTGACGCGTGATGCGCACTGACAATTACACTGGCCAACAGCCATTTTGGTGCCAACGATTTTTCAACTGTTCCTGGGTAAGTTTTGTGTGCAGAATCCAAAATAGCCATTAGATTTCGTCTATCAGATCTAGTTTTTGAGATAGGCTATGTTTTCTATTTTTGAAGTAGCTATACACACATTCATTACTTATCACTTAAAAATTTTCTTTTATACAACTTTCTAGCATGGAGTTTACTTGGACAGTCTCGCTGAAGACTCCAACAGTATTTGGCCATCATGTGACTATTCCATTGCCCTTGATATCGATCTTCCATAGTTTTTATGTCCTGATGGAATCGTTCTCCCTGTGCTTTACTACAATCACCTAGGTTAGGATATGTCCATTTGTGTCTATTGTTCCGATTAATACCTTTGATATTTACAAGACAAAAGCAGCAGTCATTGTGATGGTTTTGTGGTTTCCTCCAAATCATTGGTACACCAAAATTTAAGCACTGTCTCTTTCCCATGGTCCACTGTCGCAAATGTTCAACACATGCTTTCNTCTTTCCCATGGTCCACTGTCGCAAATGTTCAACACATGCTTTCCATACAAAATGTGGAGCCCAAGATTTATCCTGGTCTCCCAAATGGATGCCAAAGTATGCCAGATAAGCCTTTTCCACAAAGTGAGGCATACGTTTTCTACTTTCTTTCAAAATGTATTTGCCACATATATAACAAAACACATTTGGATGATTTACACAGCTACATCTGCTTGTGGATGCCATGGTTTTAGTTCAGTGTTTTAATACTAAAGAACGGCACAAATTAACACGAAATAATAGCACAACTTTGCTCACGAAAGTTCAATAACATACTGAGCCGGGTAACGCAGAGGTAGACAGAAGGTAACATGGGTCAAGGGTTAACGAGTGGGGATGAAGCAGGTATAAGCAGGTTGGTCGAATCATGGGCAATTCCAGGTATATTTGGCTAATATGATTTTAATTTGAGGTATGACATTTCTATTTTGACCTCAAAAGATATGTTTATTTCTTTACTTATGCCTTTTATCAGAACTAAAATCAATTAGCCCATATCTCAAAAACTAGAGCTGATAAACAAAATCTGATGGCATTTTTGGAATCAGCACATTAAAAATATCCCAAATCAGTCCTTTGTTTCCCGGCACCAAAAAAAATTTTTGTTTGGTTGGCTTGTGTTATTTAAACACGACTTCGCCTCATCTTCACGTGTCATCACGTCACCCCAGGTGGGGTTTGAACCCGGAAACGACTTGCTACCAGCATGCCCCTAGACACGGGTGCACCTACGGACATGTCAGCCAAGTTGGTTTTGCCTTTATGTCAGACGTTACGCCAAACCCCCACGTGTGATAGAAGCCAGTGAAGCGGCCCAGCTAAGCGCCTGAGCTCGCACAGCCGATACAACCTTGCATGACAGAGATGCCTGCTTTTGCCACGGACCGAGAGATGGCATCTTAGAACGCAGTTTCGCTCACGGGAGGAGGAGCGCATCCCCGCACCTCAGAGAGCATGCGGGCAGGTGGAATATATGTCCATGCACCGCCACAGAACAACAGTTCATTCTCAGCAGCTCGCTCCACCACCACGTGTGCTGGAGCTCTCTGCCAACTCCAATGTCTTCGTGACCTACAAGAAACTCTTCAAGACTTTCACCACAAGACTTTCACCAGCAACCACCGAAGAAGTCTTCAACCCCCTTCAACGCGCACTGCCGTTCTGGTAGTGCCACCCATATCACTTCTGGACAACAGCTTTGAGTTAGTAAGGGTTAGATAGTACTATAGCTACCTAGCCGCATCTGCTCTTCTCTAGTTTAGACCCAGGTCCCACTCACCTGGTATTCATAGTCTACTTCCGTTTCAGTTCCTGTTTAGTAAGGAGGTAGTACGGGTCACCGTGTCTGTTCCTCACGGAATAAACGCGTTTTCTATCAAACCTCAAGAGTACTGATTCTAGGGTGACTGTGTCTTTTATCCCCCGTAGACGTGTTGGTACCACATACCTGCCAACCCTCCTGCTTTCGGCAAAAGCCTCCCTCTTTTACACTTGTTCTCCCACCCTCCCGCATTGACATTTAAACCTCCCGTTTTTTGTCACATCTCGTTTGTGGTTGCAGAAATTATTGTTAATTGTGTCCGAAACGAATGAGCTGTATTTGTGTCACGGTCAAAGTTTAATGCGCATGCGCTGCTTGTGGCCTACCATTAGTGTGCATGCGCCATATAGTCTACTAACCATCGTTCTTGGCTGGAGGGCAAACACACGGATTGTGAAGTAGAAGTAAAATGACAGAAAGCAAAGTAACAATACTTGACTGTGTATAAAAAGCTTACAGTGATGAATTTCTGTGTATCATAGCATCCAGGAAAGGAGTATATTTTGCATTTTGCTCTGTTTGTCGTGATTTTGCAGTAACACACGGAGGAAGGGATGATGTGGTTAAAAATATACAGGCAAAAAACATCAAGACAATGTGCGTTGTGTTGATACAAACAAAAAGTTGAGTTTTTTAGTGGCCCGAATAGGAAAGAAGAAAGTGGTACGAATGCAGAATGCTTGTTTATGTCATTTTAATATAGAACATAATCTTCCTGTTAGTTGTTCAGATCAGGCTGGGTTGTTATTCCTGAAAATGTTTCCAGACAGTACAATCGCTCAAAAATATATTTGTGCACATACAAAAACTTAAGGAATTTTTTGGGAGACTGCAAAATCTGAAGAAAAACTTGTGCAAGTGTTGAAAGGTGGTGCGTTTTCCCTGACCACAGATGGGTAGCAATAACAATGACTCAAAACTGTATCCTGTGATCGTTAGTTGCTACAGCATTGAAACACTAAGGTGAAGAGCTCATTTCCTGTGCGTTCCTGTTCTGTCTGGAGACTTGACTGGGGTAAATATTGTACCATTGGTTATGCAGTCTTTGAAATCACAGGATATTCCACTTGAAAATTGCATATTCTTTAGTGCAGACAATGCCCCTGTAATGATAAGTGTCAAAAATGATGTGGCAGCACATTTGTAAAAAGAGATTGCCAATTTCTTTGTGATGGAATGTGCTTACCATGTAATCAATTTGACTGCAGAAAAAGCAACTGCAACCGTGCCCTGCAAAATTGATGAAATATTAGTGGAAGTGTTTTATTACCTTGAAAAAATGCAAAGCGGAAGGATAGGATGAAAGATTTTCAAGTATTGCATGATACAGACATAAAAAAATTGTTGAAACATGTTTGTAGTCATTGGCTCTCTCTAGGCGTTGTCAAGAGTGCTGGAACAGTGGGCTCCTCTGACTAGTTACTTTAATTTTGATGTTAAGTCTTCAGGTGAGAACACAACATGATCCTTAGACTTGTACAAAATACCAATGCTGTCGAAATCTGTGTGTACCGATAGTTGTAGGCGTCGTACAACAAAAAAATTCTGGTGTGAAAAGAAGTTCCGAATCACCATTTTCTCGACCACAAGTACCAAAAATAGTTACAGAACCAAAAGGTGTGACTAGTTCATGCAGTCTTTCGAGAGAGGAGAGGTTAATCATGTTTTTAACATGTAATTTAAATGAATAATTTTGTTTGTTCCTTCTAAATACATTGGCATTATTTGAAAAGCCAAATTTTTTTTTGCAGTTACAGAAATGACAGATTTGCATATTGCTCTATATTGTAATGAAAATGTTCAAAGATGATAATACAAGATTTGTAAAACCAACCATTGTCAAAAACTCAATTTCTCTGTTGGAGGTTGAATACCACAAGAGAACCAACCATAAAGAGGATGCTGCCATTACAATTAGAAATTCTACTTGTAGGGCAATATCTGAACTGACACTTAAAGAAAAGACTGGTTTTTACTCATCTGTTAGGGAGTACTTTGTGACTACATGATACATAAGTGGTGTTTTGATGAATGCTGAGGTAGCACAAATAAACAAGATTTGTGAGGAATCATTTGCAAGTGTAAAAATTTTTTTTTATATATTTCCATTAATTTATGTGAAGACCAGGATTTAGATTCTACCATTGATGATTTGCAGTCAGAGTTTTGTCAGTTCCTGCTTGAAGATTTGGATGAGTCTATTAAGAACAAAGAAAGAATTGATGTTCAGTGGAGTTTGGTGGTGAAAATTGAAAGTGCATGTGGAAAACTTATCAAAGGTAATGCTTGCAGTTCTAACAATGCTACATTGCAATGCTGAATCAGAGAGAATATTCAGTAATGTAAGGAAGACAAGAACTCAGTTTAGGTCATCCATGTCTGATGCAACGCTAAAAAAATTGATGGCTTTGAAATCAAGATTACAAGGTTGCTTTGCAAAAAAAAAAATTATTCCTCATATTGAAGAAAGCTAAATCTGCACCCAAGGAAAACTTGAAAATGTAATTTAACAAAATATTAAAACTTTCTAAGTAGTAATGCTCAAGTACCTATGTTATTTTGTTAGTTTTAAGTGTTCAGTGCCATTGGGTGTGCAGTTGTGTTTTTCTTTGAATCTGCCAATGAAAAGAAAATCTCCCATTTTTTATATTCTGTGGTTGGCAGTTATGTATTTGAAACTGCTTTACTTATTCAGGATCTTCGTACTTTTTCTCTTAGGAATGTAAAATAAAGATGTTTCATTTTTCTAGTGTTCAAGGAAGCACTTTTGACACTGACAACAAAATTGTTAGGTTCAGTAAGTGCATGCTGCTATGTACTGCCTACAAGATTAATTTTGTGCACCCAGCAGTGTATGTGAATCAGATGTTCACCATTGACTCTAAGAAAGGTATTTGCACACATGTTCATATTTGCAGCTAATCTGTCACAATCACAATGCAGTTTGCAAATTTTATTTCAAGTATGGCTTGAGTACATGTAGTTACATTAGCTATGTCCATACTAATTGATGCTGCTGAGAACACATGTTTAGTATCTCAGTGGCTTGAAGAGAGTATTAAAAACTCAATTTCCAGCTTTGCCTGTGGTTTCGTGGCGCAGTTAACCAAGTCTTCGTCTTTAACATTGTCTTTCATTTCCTTTGTCATTTTTTTTTTTTTGCCAATTAATGGGACATATTTTCTTCAGGGAGTGTCAGCACATTGTAAATCACCTCCAGAAACATTACCAGGTATCCAATTTCATAAGCTGGGATAATCAAGCTTTTCCAGTGGAATGCCAGCAGAAAGGTAGTAGTTGTTTGAAAGTGTTTACAACAGAACATTTGCATTGTTTATAGAAAATTTAAATTTAAATTTACCTGTGCTCAATAGAAAATCATTCTTTCTTGATGGTGAAATAGTGGTTCATTTTCTCTTAAAACAGAAGAATATTTCACAAAGACCCAAACAAACCGCATGAAAACACGTTACATTTGGTATCCGCCACAATTTCCAGTTGTAATGATGCTGCGTCTGTGATGACGGCTGGTAGTCACAACTCGGTTAGCTCAGTGGTAGCAACATGAAATTCTTTAAAAGTGCACCAATGAAATAATGTCGTGTTCCGGTTTATTTTTATATACATTTATTTATTAATCTATTAGAACAGTGTAATGATGCAGTATTATTAATTTTCTGGACACGTGTTTCATTTTATTTCGTTTTGCTAAGGTTCATAATATTTTTATCTGGTTACAAAATTAAAGCAGTGGTGGTTCATTTACAGTGATAGTTTGTTTATCGGGCATACGTTTGCAGTTTAACGTTTATCAAGCATTCGGTTGCTGTTTTCAAAATTTTAGTTTTTGTTACGCGTCAACATTAGATTAGCTTTTTTCAGACTGCATCTACAACTTTGCCTGACAAGTTCGATAATCTTTTACTACGACGCAGTTTTCGATAACATGTGGAGAGCGTGTGTGGCAGCCCACGTCAGGCCCTTTTCTGAGGAGAAGGGGGGGGGGGTGTGATAGGCATGCGAGAAATACTTGTGTGCCTGTTGCCATAAAAGTCAGTCTGAAGTCAGTCGTCATCCAGTGCTCGCCTAAGCTACCAGAGAAGCTGCGTCGGGCGTGGCGCATAACCCCCACACCGGCAAACTTGGACTTGCTAGATTATTTCTTAGCCGGTGTGGGAGGTCGCTGCATTTTGGTTTTTCTTCGGGCAAGTTGTTAGAGACGTAATTAGTTAATCAGTAACGACTGTGGCGCTGTTATTTACTTGTCTGTGAACTGTTGCATCTTGGTTAATAAATTAAAGTAAAGAACATATAAACCGGAACTTGACTTTATTTAATATTTAATTGGCGTCCTTTTTAAAGAGTCTTGTGTTACTACCTCTGAGCTAGACGAGTGGCAACTTCCAGATGTCAATACTTTGACGTGCAGCATAACAAATATGGCGGCCTAACTGTGTGGATGCAATATTATAAATCCCGCTATAACTGTGGGCGTTCCACATTACAAAATGGATACCCATACGTGGGGCACAACATTACAACAGTTCACATACAATCTTTAGGTATGCAGAGTACGAACAGGTGCACAGATAAACGGACAAGTACAGAGCAGCGCCACAATCGTTTATTGACTAGCGACCTCCCACACCGGCTGAGAATTAAATGAGCAGAATAAAGTTGCCGGTGTGGGGGTTAAGAGCTATGCCCGACGCTGCCTCTGCGAGTCACTGGATGTCGACTGCTGGACGGCGACAGGCACACTAGTATTTGTCGCAGCATGCCTATCCACCCCCCTCTTCTCAGAGCATCAAACGCAACCAAATATGGGCATAGCATGTGTCACTACGCACGTTCTTCCCATGCTATCCAAACTGCACCGTAGTATAAAATAATCAAACTTCTAGAACAAAAACTGTTGAAGCAGTTCGGAAAGCTTCTATCTCTAATGCTGACGCGTAACAAAACTAAGATTTCGTGAAATGGCAAAGCAAAAGAAAATTAACTGCATATCTCGAAAATTAATAATACTGTGTCATTACACAGTGTTTATGTACTCATGACTATGGGAGTGTAAACAACCTGGTGCACACTGTTTGCACAGCATTTACAAACATCAACTGCAAACACCAAACCACTGAGTTTGCAGAATGTGCTACAAATTGTAACCAAAAAATATGCATAATGGTAACAAATGTATGGTATTTGCATTTACTGAGTTTTAGTCCAAATCCAAACATTTTGGTAACAAATTATAGAATTATGCAGTATTTTGGTGTAGGTTGGTGAGACTATGAAATATATTAAAGCGTATAAAATTGTTTATTCTAATAACTTTAAAATTTAATTCAAGCTGAAGTGCTGTGTACCAGACCACGCATTATGACCAATGTTGGCAACAGAGGACACCATTTTGAAACGTCAGTGTCAAGACCTTGCTAGCTAATGTTTACATGTGTGTCATAACCTTGTTAATATTCATACATGCCGACTATCATTATGAAAACTACAGTGCCTGTTGTAATTGTTTTTGTACCGTAAATAGTGAGGTAATTATTTCACCAAAAATGTTATTTATTTTTACAAATGCAGTTTTCTTCGCAGTGATGTAATCAGAATTTGTGGTTATGTTTTTTCTTTAGCTGGCCATTAAGTTTGATACTAGTCAAATTTTTCAAACAAATGTTTGGATTTCCATACATTTATGATAGTGTGGCAAATAGGTTCTAATAAAAAGTTTTATATTTTTGCCTAAAATATGAGTTTTGATTTTATTTTGTGATACTGTAAGATTTCGCCATTTTGTCACAAATAGAGGTTGATTTTGGTTTTATTTTGTGATAGCGCGATTTGCGAAATTTCCGTACCCCTAGTGATAATTCCGTACCCCTAGTGATAATTCCGTACCCCTAGTGATAAGGACCGTCAGGATGTTAATTGGTGTTCTTTCTTTTCAAGTATGTTCTGGAAACACAGTTGGTTTTTTTTTGGGAAGGGGGCGGGGGAGCAGTTCCCCGGTGTAACTTAAAATATTACTTTAGGAAAAACAAACTTATGCTAACACTATGCGTCTGAAATACTGAAAAGCAATTGCATTCCTTAAAAAAACAAAAAGAAAATGTACTAAATATTCCTATAAAATCAGTATTAACAACCTTTGACAATAACCAATTTCGCAAAACAATTTTTACGTTGGAATTCTATCTTGCAAATTACAAGACAAGCAGTTTAAAATGAATGATGCCATGGGGAGATGTATGGGCTACATGGTTAATGTAATACATTTAAACCCTTTTTACTTGCTTTACAAATGTGATTTATTTATGGATAGCACTGCAAGGTGTTTAAGGAAATGCTCTTCTTTTGGTTGGGGTGGTAAACTCACATGACTGTCTTTGTTTATGGCCTGCAGTATTATAGCGAGCTGCTCAATCTGAGCGATATCTCAGCACGACAGTCTGTTCGCGATTAATTGAGCACTTTTGAGACGACCTGTCGAAAGTCTTCTTTTCTGTCAATAAGGTATCTTTGTATTATGACATATAAAATTACTATGTATGTTGCCATGTGTACATTGACTGATGCATTGGTCAAGTGAAAGTGTAAAATTAGTAGAAATATTAACAACTTATTAAAATATCATGAATATTTTAAGAACCCAAATTAAATAATTTCAGTCCATAAATTTGAACACTTCCTTTTAACACTATTCTGAGACATGAAACTAATTTTACTAAGCACATGCCAGTCAGTGTGCCATTAAAATAATACTGTGATTGGCAGCGAAATACAATATATTCCTAAGATTTATTTAAAAAAAGGTTTGATTGTGAAGCAGTTCTAATTGCTGGCGTGGGGCCCCATGGGTGCAGGGCCCTGGACAGTTGTCCATTCTGCCCATGCCTGGTGCTGCCACATATGTTGTATTTAACATGGTTCATCACAGTGTAATAAATTATCACTGTAGCAATCATATTGTAATAAACCAAATTCAGTGTAGTGCATTTTACTGTAGTATTTTTGTGGCAATATTAAGTGAATAAGATTTGCCTCGACAATCATACTTACATGTAAATAATAACTTTGGTGCAAATTTTGCAAGATCTATCCAGACATTTGCTTTTACAGCTTTTACAATTTAGTATGTCTTGCCTGTAGCTAAGTTTTATGTCTCCCAAAAGTCAGTAAATGCAAGCAGTCTGGAGGTGTGGTCTGTAAGTGCTATGATAAATGGAGCGTTAAAATGTGGCAGGCAACATGCGGTGGTTTACAAGCTGTAATGTATCCCATGTAGTGAAATGCTGCAAATTAAACAAATGTTTTACATGTGCAGCTGACAGTGTTGGTTGCAGATCAGTCAGGTGGAACACAGCATGTAGCGTTGAACATGCGCATGTCTCATCTTGTAGCCGAATGAGTAGCTCGCCCACCAGCATGTTTTCAATTCAGTAGTTTCCATGCTGTGTGGGCAAGTGTCTGTCACTCACTCACTCACTCATTCACTCACTCACTTACTCACTCACTCGTAATGTTTGACATAGAGAAATTTATTTATGAAATTGAAAAACAGCTGATTAAAGCTATGTATTGACATTCAATTGTATAAACTAAATTCCTATGAATATTTCTTGTGATCACCAAATTTTAAATGGAATACACTAGTAGTACGTCTGCTATAGATAAGATTTGATTCACCTACCAACAACGATGCCTTTATTTCCCAAGTTCATTTAACAAAGTACAGCAGAGCCACATCTGTGCAACAGCTATTTCACTTCTGTATGTCACTCTCTTGTACTTTGAATGGCATTTTGCACATCACGTGTTAACAGCAATGTCATATCCACCTGCCTATTTTAACATCTCAATAGGAAAGCAGCTGCGTGTCTCTCTCTCTGTTTTTTAACGCTTATATCACAAAGGCTTGTCTATTATAGCCACGAGCACCAGGTTAGTGATACTGATCGCACATGCATCCCAGTTGTTGGAGGGGGGGCATGCTGGTTGTCCTCTCCTTGTGTGACCAGATCAAGTGTGTCCATGCACAGGGTATATACGGCCTGCGAGATATGTGCAATAGGCTTCTAATAAGTTAAAATTTCAATAATAAAGCCTCAGATTTTTACGAATAGAGGTCTAAAACAACTCAAAGTTGGTCCAAAATTTCCCAAGATAACTATTTCAACCACCCCTCACTATTGACCATATTCTGGGAAACCGTGAGGGGTCATATCTGTGAGGTTCTACAGTACATGATTTGCGTTGCTATAAATTATTTTCAACTGCTCACTTCTCAACCTCCTCAGAGTGATTGACAATGCATAGTATAAAGCTGGTACAAAATTTACTCTCTTGCTCATTTTGCATCTCTTAGTTACTCGGGGGCTGCGGTGGTCTAGTAGTTAGAGTATTCCCCTCCCACCTAGGCGAACCAGGTTTGATTCCCTGCGGGGATACCCCCCGGATTTTTGCATGTGGAAATTGTGCCAGACAATGCTGCTGGTCGGCGGGTTTTCTCTGGGATCTCCCTTTTCCCCCACCCTTGCATTATGGTGCTGCTCCATACTCATATTGCTTCACCCTCATCTGTTTTCAAGACCTCGCTGTTAAGAGCCGCCCAAATCTCTTCACTCGCTCACTCTTAGTTACTTAGTTTAATTTATGATCATGCATGCCATTGTAAGGTATACTGTAGACTGTCTCTTATTTGCACTTAACTAAAAGCCACTTAATGCCTACTGCCTCTCCACAGTGTCACTATACAAGTAACATATGGTGGTTTCTGTGTGTGGAACTAAGAAATTTTATGATTAATATTTTTTCAGTTGAATGTGAACTGCAAATATAATTTGAGTGGCTAAAGAAATAATTTTGTATTTCAGTTAGTTATGTGAGCATGCAGTAATTTATTCATTTTAGATGCTTTTTTTTTTTGTTACGTGCACACGCTGTTTTGAAATGTTTAGCAGGTTAAAATGTAGGGTTGTGTTGTTGCAGTCTGCACAAGGTGAAACCAGAGTGGCTAGAGTTGCCAGTGCAAGGAGTACAAGCTCGTCTTTGGAGACTGGAGGAGGCCCCTAACTGTGACCACAAGACACTAGTTCGTCGACTGACAGACTGCCTGTTCAAGCCACCAGTCATTGCCAACATCCAGGTGATTGATACTGTTCAGCAACTTGTCAACTTTCAACATTGGCACAGACTGTGCATGGATGAGAGTGTGATGGATGGATGTGGTATGCATATAAGAGACAGGAAGTAGCACACGTTCTTCCGTTTGCTGCAGGATGTTGCAAGTTACATTCCTGTGGAGAATTCCTTAAATTTGAGTCTTTTAAACAGTTTCCTCTGAAAATTCATTGGTATCCTTTAGTATACATAATGCAATTAGCTCATAAAGAAAGAAATCAAAAAGAATATCTAGACATAAATATTTAATAATTAGAATTTTTTAAGTGCTCCTATTCTATCATGTACACACACACACACACACACACTCACTCACTTTCTTTCTCTTTCTCTCTCTTTTTTTCTCCTCTCTCTCTCTCTCTCTCTCTCTCGCTCTTGTTCTCTTTCTCTCTCGTGAATACAGCAGCTTTACGAAGTGGTTCTGTGGAACTGTCAAACAGTAGATGTACTTCAATGTTCATGTTCACGATGCTGAAAATATCAATATATGAAAACACTTTTAGAAATTTAAAGGGTGCAGACTAATTCCTGTCTGCAAAGTGTGATTGTGTATTATTATTATTATTATTATTTATAAGTTAAAGCAAAGTATTTAAAAAAAACTTATTCTAATGACTGGATCATCTTGTGCATACACAAGTGTACAATTCCTAGTACGTGTGTCAGTGTTGTTTGTAATATTTTTACTGTTGGTAGGGCTCTGCTTACATTGTTAATAACAAATTTTCCGGTAAGAGTGAAGTTTTGTGTACTTTGCTTTAGGCCTAGGCTTATGTGATTCTCGTTATTAGGTTAAACTGCAGTTTAGACGTTTATAAATGCTCAAGCCAACAACAGATAAGCTAAATATGCAAATGCATATGTTTTCTGTAATAAATTCTTAAATAAATTTACGTGCTTCTAATTTTTAACAAAAGTTGACTCTTCATTTTTAAACAAACAAAAAGACGTAGGCTTATTTCAACAAACCTGTTGGCATCTTTAAACGTTTGTTGCAGTGTATACATGTTGCTTCGCCAACATCACCTTGCTCAAAATATGACCATAACACACTTCTTTCATGTTTCGCTTTGTTAACATCTGCCATTTTCGCTCGCTCACCAAGGAAGACTCACTGACTAAATACAAAGTATATCTACCTGCTACGAGACCAAAATGCTTCCACAAAGCAGGGATGTCACAGGCAATCTAACAGTAAACGAAACAAAGATGATTATGTTCCTTTCATAATACATCAATAATTTATTATAAATACTTGTTTGCAGTGAACTTCTGACTTCCTTGCATCTTACATAACCGTTTAGACTGAAAGCGATGTGTGGTGCCATCATGGCCATCATGCACTTGACTGCCGCCATGTGCAACTGCAAGGCCACCCACACCAGCAGCAAGCAACAATCAATACTTGCCGGGCAAAGTTGCCAGATGTAACAATGATTCCATAGTTGCCACGTCTGCCTTTTCAATTACAGCCGTGTGCGTAGACAAAGATTAGCATCTTAGCACATTGCTGATTTACTAGTCTGCAAATTTGCAATAATTTTTTATAGTGCAACTAGTTTCGTGGTTGCACCACATTTTGAAATAGCTCGTAACTACAAGTGTATTGATTGAAATATCACTGTTAAATACCAAACATTTTACCCATAAACTTTATGTAGAAACTGATGGTGCATTACAAAACTCGCAATTACGAATGTCTCATTAGAGCCCATACTCGTAAGGAGTTTTCATTGTACCAAAAAAATGAATAATAATTTCTATTTTTTTTTTTTTAAACCAATTTGATTTGAGTTTTTTAATCAAATAACAAAATATTCACGAATAATTTACAGATTTTGAATATTTGCAAATTTCTAGGTTATATAGAACAATGACAGTTGTCATTCTGATACCGTGTTGTGAACATAGATTTGGAAGTGATCACTTTCCTTGTATTGAAAATTTTAGGTGGTTCACGGTATAGTGAGCATTCTTAAAATAGTTGTAGGCCGCAAAATTAAGAATTTTGTACAAGCATCACAGTGAATGATAACTAGAAAAATGTCTACAGAACTTGATGCACTGCGATCATTAATTGAGGGGCTAGGTAGCCAGATGGTTAGTGTAAGCGCAAGTGTAAATAGCTTGAAAGAAGATTTAAACAATCAGGTTAGTATTGTTAAAGAAAGTTTGAATGAAACTGTAAATAACCAAATTAGTTAGTAATAGTAGGTGTAAATATGAATGTAAATAGCCAGATATCTAATGTAAGTGATTTAGTGGGCAAGAAAATATACACTAAATGAGAATGTTGACAGGAAAGTAGACACTGTAAATGAAAATGTAGACAGGAAAATTGATGCTGTAAATGAAAATGTAGATAGGAAAATAGAAGACATCAGCGTATTAATGAATACGAGAGCTGACTCTTGTGGACAATAAAATTGACAGTGTAAATGAAAAAGTGGAAAGTGTAAATGAAAGGATGGCTGGTATAAATCAAAGAATAGAAAGTGTCGAGAATGAAATAAATCAGGAAGTGAGTGTATTGAAGGAGTGGCAGGAATTTCTTCAGCAATGGAGTTCCACTACCATCACACCTGCAACCGAGAAAAGTGGGGAAGCAGTATGAGTCATCACCAACACAGCGACCTCTGAGTATAGCCTGCAGCTTTGCGACATTGGTGTCACGCAGCCAGGAGTAGGGAAGGAGGTTTCAATTAAGCTCGCCCTTTTGATTGCCTGACTTCATGGCGGGAGTACCAACACCAGTTTGAAATAGTCGCCATCCTGAATGGCTGGTCAGCCGAACAGCGGGCTTACTACCTCACAGCTGTAGTAAGATGCCCTGCACTGAGCATACTAAAATCTCTGCCAGAGTGACATCGACTGGTGTACCCCACATTGGTGTCGGCCTTGGAGTTACGTTTTGACGACTGGTACCTGCAGCATGCCCACCATGCACAGCTGCACCCAGCGACCATGGGAGCCACTGCAGGAGCTGTGGCAAGACATTGTGCGGCTGTCTCAACTATCTCTAGAAGGGTGCTCCAAGGAGGCGCACAACATCACAGTCGGCTTTTTCATTGATGCCATCACTGACACAGAGGTACAGCAAGGGATACGTCTGGCTGCACCCCGCAACATGCAGGACGGCCTGGCCCGAGCACTGGAGGTGGAGTCAGCAAGACAGGAGTTTGCACCCCAACATCTGGTACGGGCAGTGACGCTGAAAGAAGACGACAAAGACAGCGTGAAGAAGACACTGAAGGAGTTCCAGTTGACCTTGAGGGGCATTTCTTCCAGGGTTTGTGCTACAGAGCATCACCACCCCCATCCAAACGGCAGGAGTGTTGGTCGTGTAGACAGCTGGGGCACCTGAGAGCATATTGCCCACCACAGCAGCAGCACAAACAGAACAAGTAGCGAGATGAACAAATGGCTTCGATGAGTGAATGCGCAAGCACTTGCGTGAAGGAATTTGTGAGCTTCGTGCATATATGTCCGATAACTTAGACACCACATCGACGAGCTGATGCTGCAAGCTGCACACCTCACCAAGCAGTTGGAAAATGCACATGATAACTTGTGAATGTTGTCCAGATGCCCTCCGCACCCTGTGCCACATAGCAGTGAAAGAAGCCCGTGGCATGGAGTGAATGATGTGATGGTCCATTTTAGTAGTGACTCTGAGGATAGCGGTCACCTGGAGGAAGTGCCTCAAGGGTCAAAGAACCAGTTGTGTGAACTCAAGAAAGAGAGTGAGGCAGTCGACATAAGTTATCAGTGCTTCAGGGTACGTCGGACGAGGATCCAGACACAACCTGCGACATTTACCGCAAAAGCCAGCACTTCCAGATCCGTAGACGTAGTCTAAAGGAATATGCAAGGGGAAATTCTGTAGTTTCATTATCTTTTCAAACCAGTAATGAAAGGATTAGTCCTTCTGTAAGGCACAAACGACCATATAGTGACAGGATGGAAACCCTGTATGACAGGAGAATGTGGGGCAAGCTATTTCAAGGACAACTGGTGTGGCTGTACAACCCACAGAGGCGAAAAGAGTACTTGAATCTTCAGAAATGTTGGGAAAGGCCCCTACAGTATTCTGAAAAAGATTAATGATGAGGTATTTTGGATTTGTCGTCAAGGCTCTCGGGCGGAGTCGAAGGCTATCCACATCGACCGACTGGCACTCTAGGAAGGTTCGGATGTTGCAGTGTCTGTTCTGGACGAACATATGTGAGGAGGGGGTAGTGTTATGCGCTCGCTGCTTCTCATCACACGCGAGCTAATGGAAGTGAAGGACAGAGTGGTTATATGATAGTGCCATCAAGTCAATGGAATGTTTTGAATGACAGGTAAACGATAAACCAAGGAGCATGTACCTGTTACGCAAAGCATCCCGCCGCGCTACCTCTACAAGGTGTCGTGATATCCCTTTTGCAGCATGCGCTATTGACCTTGGTTGTATTGAATTTCTACATTAATCTAAAAAATTTCCAGAGTATAAATAGTGCGACAGACCTCTGGGTCAGTTGTTGTTGAATAGATAAGTGGCTGCAACATCGAGGGAAGGACGACGAACGAGAAGCGAGAAGAGAAGCGCGCGGCGAGAGAAGTGACCAGTGAGAGGAAAATCTGCGACTGCGAGCATCACAGCAGTGAAGATTGCAACTGGCAGGTTGGTTTATTGAACTGGATGCATGAGTGAGAGAGATTACAAATGATGGCAACAGACAGACTGAAAGTGTGTTAATGATGAGTATAATCAAACAGAGACATTAAGAAGGACATTAATTAGAGTTGAAATAGACATTAAATATTGTGATAATTGATAAATAAAAACAGTAATAGTGGAGATAGATAATTTAATGCTGTAAATAATAGCTCTGTAAATAAATTAAAAAATCATATTTAGTCCTTTTAATTTTTATTAAGACCGCCATCCCTCACAAACTCGAATACGCACCTCAGACGCCCGCTCCTTGGTTGTTTTCATAAGTGACTGAACGTGGATTATTTAAGTTGCAATTCGTAACTTCCAATACAAAAGATTTATGTACATGTAACAGAAAACCTTTAGGCCTGAATACCTGTTATCAATGAAGTGGTACATTTTATAATTCCATTTGCTGTACTTAGTCATGGTTTCTAGTTGCGGGAAGTCTAACACTTCACGTAATATGCTGACGTGGCCAGTGTGTCTGCATGTAATAATAGTTGGTTATATTAATTTAAATCTTGAAGAAACTTAGACTATGTGTATGTAATAATATTTGTGATATTGTATAGCAATTTTTGAGCTTCGATGGATGCGTGTTATTATTTACGTGACTGTTGAGAACAGTTTTCCTAACAGTCGGTACCTCTGCATGTATTTCATTAGTTTTTCACAAATAAGGTTATGCAGTTACTTTATATTACATGTAGAATATTTCTCCTCTACTTTTAATATGTTTACATTGTTCCTCAACGTTTTGTTGAACCTTTTATTGTGTCCACCGGGCCAACATGAACAGTGGGTATTCCGAGCTGCTGCGAATATCCTCAATTTAAGTACTTGAATTTACTGACAAATATCACCATAGAAGTGTGTTGTAAGAATTTAGATCAATTTGGTTTAGCCACCGAGGTTTGATAAGTGTTTTCAGCATTCATAACGTCACATTGAAAAACAGGCCATTTGCTTACATATAGTCTGTATACTGTATACAATTATTAATTTTGGAGTTACTTGTGCTTTTAGTCGCACACTGTTATCAGTAGGAATCTTGATTTCAGCAAATATTGTTCACATTTACAATGTATATAGCGGGAAATAGTATTTTTGTAATATTCTGCTGAAATAAAGAATATGTCTTTTAAAAGCTTTTAAGCATGTTGTTGTCCTTAGTTTTGCCTGTAAATGTTATTTTAAATAATTCTCATATCATTTAACAATGATTTAGCACATGTTTGTCATTGGTGATGGACTATGATCAGTATTATCTATGAAGATTTCATTCCTATGACGGGAAAAAATTTGAATTTGCAAAATTGTAAAATCACATGAGTGTTTGCAAAGAGTTGTTTAAAGGCGGTTTAGTTTTACTTGACAAACAAATGACGTGAGGAAGGAATGTTTGTGAGGTATGTTTTTCAAGTTAAGTAGAACCCTGATTTAACAAAATGTCATGGTTCCTGAAAATCTGTACTCTATTTCACTACATCTGTTAAATCCAAATTTACCTACCGTATTCATCTGAATATAAGACAACCTCCAACATTTGCCCTTTGCTAATGGGTAAAATTCAATTTTGCTACAAATACTTATTGACAGACCATGATGATAAAAAAAGTCAAATATTCCATGATCCTCACAAACATTTGCTTCGGTAACGGAAAAATGCTTGGCTGCAGCACAATTGTTATGCATTTTTGCATACGAACCACCATTAGTTTAAAATTTGTATCATAATTACGACATTCAAATTTTCTTAGTTGCAATGCTGATGGGCCTTTTTTTTTTTAATGTGGTCTCTCATAATTAATTAACACGTGCTAATTTACCTATACGTTCTATACAAAACCAAAAAACTGCTTCAACCAGAAGTAAACAAAGTACAGAAAAATAAATTAGATTTTGTAGATACAGCTACTATCTTGTACTCACAACTCCAGACGTATTCACTCTGGGAATGTTGAGCCAGCGCTAAAGTTGGTCACTGAACAACTTTGATCACTCACGTTCACTGACATGATGCCATTTTGGTGATCATGTAGCTGCTCTAGATCACAAGATGTTTAGTTTACCAGCATGTTACAATTGCATCTTTGGTAAACAACATAACCGCCCGTAGTGTAATGTGATGCACTTACCCATTTATATATATTTAATACTTGTACCAATATTTTAATGATGGTTTTGTTGGGTGATTTTGCAACAATTAGAAATATCTGCGTACATGGATTATAGTCCAGTAACAGAGCTTATTGGAAGAAAAACGTGATGGAAATTGAAGTTAACCTCGCTTTTGTTGTGATTGTGTTTTATTTCTTTTCATAATATTAACCAAACTTGTGTTTTTCGAAAGATTATAATATCTCTTTAGAAACGATGAACTAAGTGATATTACTGTTATCCATGCATAAATATTAACCTCAATTTTTGTAATGCAAAAATAAGACTACCCCTAAATTTTTGAAAGTGAAATTTAGGAATAGTCCTTTATTCGGGTGAATACGGTATTTTAACACCCCGACACCAACAAGTTGTTATGAAAATGTTTTTTTTAATGTTAAGACAGTGTTTTGTCATCTGTGATGCATAATATCATTTAGTTAAATTAAATACTAATGTAATTCACTAGGTAGATGTTTTGCAAATGAAATAGTACCGCACAAAACCATAAACGATTTGTAGTTGACAAGAAAAAAGTTTAAACATGGTGCGCTGCTTACTTTTTAATAAGTGTAAAATCCAGTTACAATAGTCTGTTGGTACAAAAATTTAAACTATTTATTAACTAAATTTTAATTTATTTTAATAGGAAGGAGTTTTCTGGATAAAAATTTATTGTCACGGCCATAAACGACCTCTTGTTGACGAGAAAAATTATTAAACTTTGTGTGCCGTTTATTTTTTGATAAGTGTAAAATTCATTACCAAAAGCCGTTTTGTAGAAAAATTAGATGATTTATTAAAAAAGTTTTAATTTATTTTAATAGGAAGGAGTTGTCTGGATAAAAATATATTATCACAAGACCATAAACGAAATTGCATTGGCGAGAAAAAAGTTAAATCGTTTAGCGCCACTTAAATTTTATTATGCACGAAATCCATTCTTAATGATACTTTGTGCAAAAATTGGAAGATTTATTAATTAAATACAAATTTATTTCAAAAGGCATAAGTCTTCCAGATAATAATATACATACACCTCCACTTATCGTCACAAAAACGTAAACATTGTACCACATGCCACTATAAATTCATTTTTTGTCAGCATACATTTGTAGCCAGTGCGAAGAACTTTCTTACTAAAATTAACTAAATAAACAATGTTTGTTCACTGCACCATAATCATGCCTTCATTTATCCAACACAGATGGCCCATAGCGGCACACGTAGTCAGCCAACGCTGGTGTGAAGTCGGTGATCTATTTTTGCGGACAACTATGATATGTGCGAGAGAGAAGTGAGGCGGGCTGCACTGGAAGCAGATGGTGCTTGCATGTCGTTATTATTGACTTATATGTTTTATTGGTTTATGTAACACTGGTTTGCACTTATATCTTAAAATACAAATCAAAAGTCGTGCCAAAAAACTTCAATGAGTCGTCAATTAATAAAACGGCCAAACAGGGGCTAGCCCTGATTGGAAGCCTGGTAGGGGAAGTACAGAGTGCTGACCAGATGTATTCCAGGAAGTGCGAGGAAGCAACTCGGCAGAGGGGAACTGCAACCAGCTCAACCAATGGAAGTTGCAGCCTACATTACAACCTCCTGTGGCACATCCCATGCTGCCAAAGAAACCAGTGACTATCAACCGGCCCTCAGCCTCCGATCGGGCGCTCCGCTGACCAGATCTAATAATTACCGTATTTTATCGCATATAAGTCGTCTTTGCTTATAGGTCACGCCCTTTTTTTTTCAAGAGGTGTTAAAAAAATTATTTGTTGATTATAGATCACGCTTATTTTTGTGGTTGTACATCCTGTACAACATGGTCTGCGCCATAGATGATGGCTGGTGCACGCAACCTTGCCAAAGGTCGTGTGGCAGTGGTGTCCTTGCAAGCAAACAGTGTTGCCAAGCGTAGCTACAGGCCTACGGTGCAGTCACACTGCGCCGCAAGTTCGTTGGACGTAGTTCGTTTGGAATGTATAGAGATAGCGCTCCAGATGTAGCCTTGACTACCGGAGTTTATATATTTATTGGGGGAAAAAATAACTTATAAAGATGTATTTAATTTTAAGAGATATTTGTACAAAAAAAATTTAATAGTTTTTTCTTTTTATATATTTCAAGTATTTCTATCTATGTATGTTAAAAGCAAAATCCTAACCATTATCTCTGCAGTTTATCTTTGAAAGTTTTAAATAAACGTTCAAAATACAGACAGGCATTTGAATAATTCCGTTACGTAATTCCCTTTGCAATCCTTAACAGAAAAAGAAATTTTAAAACAATCAAATGAAATAAAAGGAACCAATTCTTGCAACACGATAACTGACATAATAATTGATTATTCTCTAAAGCTTCCTGTAGAATGTACAGAGATAGCAGCACATTAGCGTTGGTTCTTGCGTACCAAATGTTAGCCTTGACTTACAGGTCTTTCTCTTATATCGTCTGTGCACCGCACCTAGTGTTGTTTTGATGTTGTGGGAGTGAAGAAGTGTGGCAGAGTTTCATGATGGACAAGCAAAGTACTTATCCTGCATATTTCAGACTTAAAGTGATTTTGTTCGCTGAAGAGTATGGAAATCGAGCCGCGGGCCGTGAATTCGGAGTAAATAAAAAGTTAGTGCGGGGCTGGAGGAAGCAGAAAACTGAACTTAGCAATACAAACGTGAAGAGAAAAGCATTTCGGGGTGCTAAAGAAGGCAAGTTCCCGGAAATTGATGCAGGTGTGCTTGAATATGAATGCTCGTCACTGAATAATGGATGTGCGATTTCCTACGACATGCTGCAAGTAAAGGCTCAGCAAATGGCACGAGAGAAGAAGATAGATAACGGTCGCTTCAAAGCTTTGATTGGCTGGGTCGTGCATTTTATGAGAGACAATAATTTGTCAATGCGAAGGAGAACATCAGTTTGTCAGAAGCTGCCTGCTGATTATACTAACAAGGTATTAAACTTCCACAAGTTTGTGATAGAGAATAACACCACACCATATTTGTTGTCACAAATCTGCAATTCTAACCAATCGCTGGTTTTTTTCTATATGCCAAGGAATTCCACAATAACTGAAAAAGGATCCTCAAGTGTAATGGTGAAAACAACCTGCAACGAAAAATTACGGTGTATAGTGATGTTGGCAATAACAGCAGCCGGGAGGAAATTGCAGCCATATGTAATTTTCAAGTGAAAAATGCTGCCAAAAGGAAATTTTCCGCGTGGTGTACATGTGCATGATAAAGGCTGGATGGACGAAACTTTAATGAAGGACTGGGTGAAGTGCATATGGAATAACCGGCCTGGAGCATTACTTAAACAACCAGCTGTGTTGGTTTTGGAGGGCACCTGATGGAGCCTGACAAGAAACTGTTAAATGAAGGAAAAACTGAGATGGTTGTTATTCCAGGTGGCCTTACGTTGATTCTGCAGTCATTACTCACGTGCATCCATAAGCCTTTTAAAGACAATCTGTGCCGTTTGTATGGTGAATGGATTGCTAGTGCGGATAGAGAGCATACGCCAACAGGAAGAGTGAAACGACCATCGCTGGAACAAATATGCGAGTGGGTTACAACGAGTTGGTCCCTCATCTCTGATGAACTCTTTGCTAAAAGTGTTAAGAAGACAGGAATATCAAATTTGTTTTGATGCAATAGACGACGACATGTGGCAGAGTGATGGCGATGTTTCAACAAGCAGCAATGCCATGGTGGAAGTGGCCATTCTGATTCAGACGACGACGTGTAAATATGGTAAGTTTGACTATCCTTCATAGCAATATTGCTTTTAAATGAATTTTAAACAGTTTGCCCATGTAATTTATATTCATTCAAGCAATTTTTTTTCTCGCAGGTTTGGAAGGGTTGTACCCAGCTATATTATATTATGACAGCGGCAAACACAATTTTTTTTTTAATGTGTACTGTTTAGTTTGTAAGTAAAGTTAACCTTGATTAAAATTTCATACTGTTTGTTTTTCCAGCACCTTAATCAATTTTCTCACTTATAGGTTGCACCCCTAGTTTTCAATAAAAAATTTTTAATAAAATGTGTGACTTATATGTAGGGCCATGGACTTTTCGCGATCGCAAATAGATGACGACATGCAAAATCGTCACAAAATTTAGTTTTTACACTAAATATAGTGTATCTGACTTAAATGCGCTAAATATAGCCAAGTTTTCCAGTAAAATTTTGTTTACAGTATTGCAAAGCAAACGCACTCACATTTTAACACTAGGTGGCGAAATGCTGTATTTCGACATGTCTAGGCTGCACATTTTTACAAAAAAAATTGACTACAGAAAGTGGGTTGCGACTTATTTACAAGATGTTGGCATTAAAAAAAAAATTTCACCCCCAAAACATGTTATGAAATTGGTCAAGAAACAGTACATTTTAATGTTTTATCTTAGTTTGTAAGGAGGTAAAAAAAATGTGAACAAATGAATAGCTTTTCACTCGTGCAATAATTTGTTCACTCACCTTCATAAACAAAATTTCCTTTATCGTGCACGCGTAGAAAGTAATCGTGTTGGAGCTCAGTCATAGATGCTTCACATGAGAAAATAATTATGCTGCTCTACAAGAGAAAGATATCTTACGTAGTTCGCACACCCGCTGCCGCGCCACAAATGCACATTGATAGACGCCATTTTGTGTAACATGTTGCCGTATTTTTGCTTTCTCAAGTCACGATACCACCTGTGGAATATTATATGCGGGACGTATATTTGTAAACAGTAATAATAAAATGTTCAATTGTTCTGTTGTGTAAGGTCGAAATCATTACTATTTTGTATTTTAAAAAAAGGATAGTTTCTGGTGCTTCGTAATTCTTTGCCTAGTATAGATTATACACCTAAGTTGACTACACTAGTTTCCACTGTTTTTATTTGGTATTTACTTTTCTATTTGTTTATGCATGGGTTCCTGTTACGTGTGTTAACTTATTTTAATACTGAGACATTGTTTAATATACCAAAAATTATTTCTTTGCATGAACTGGATTTTAAAAGTGATGGTTTCTTCATATTTGATGAACTAAACAAAACTATGATGTGAAAATACTGCGACAGCCGTGTTGATTGGCAACGCAAAGACACAGGCAAAAAACCTGTACAAGATGATCGCACAAACGAACAAAAGAATTTTACCTAAAAAACAATAGCACCCCAAACAACTGAGCATTGTTAGCGCAACTGATATAAGTTAGACAACGAAAGAAAATAAACAAGAGTTTATAATAGACTTCATGAAAATTGCTTGCAGCCAACATACCTATTGAAAAGGCAGACAATAAGTCCTTGAAAAATTGGCTTAAAAAATATGTACCAGGAAAGCATGTAAATACAGGATTTTCTTCTATCTGTATTTTTTGTTATATTTGCACAGTGATGCACAGAGGATGTCTTCCCACTTTATGAAAAAATATTGATCTTCATAGGTTACTATAAAATCACGTTTCCAATGTAGGCCTACGTGTCAAATTTTTAGGTTCCTATTTCTATTGCTATAAAATATTAATTACAAATATGAACCAGAAAAAACAGCAATTTGTCTGAATTTTCCTTACAAGCTTGTGTTAGATGTAATTAATAAGTTTTAAAAATAAACAAAGAAGTAGGCCTACCCAATTTCTCACTTTTATTTCAGGTTCAGAAGATATTCCAACGGCCCAGGTCCTGAGGGAAAATTATGTCCCAAAAATCGGAGAGGATCATTTCACTCAATTAAAGGAGGCTTTAAAAAACAAGAAAGTTTGCATCATGTGTGATGAAACCACAAACAGAATGGGGTGCTGCGTATTTTTTGTTTTGATACGTGCTCTTTCAAACTTGGTGAACAACGTGTTTTTGTTGGTGGCATAAAAGAACTGGAGAATGCTAGTGGCACTGAGTGTTCACGAGCAATTTTGTCTGTGGTAGCACAGCATGAAATCAAATATGAAAATGTTGTAGCAGTGGTTAGTGACTATGAATGCTATATGGCTAAATGTATGGACTCTTTTGAGGGTGATATTTTCCATAAGCATGGTTCATGTTCAGTGCTGAGCACATAAACTTAACATTGTAGCTGGTTTGTGGAGTGTTTCACTGCCACAATTGAATTCAAGTGTTCAAGATGCCAAACAAGCATTTCTCAATGTATCTTTCTTGAAGGAAAAGTATCCTGGTGGGGAACAGAAAGCCACCCTCTTTCCAGTACCAGTAATGACCAGGTGGAACTCCTGGTTTCATTCTGTTGAGTACATTGCAGAATATCTTGAAGATCTGATTGAATTCTTTCAGTAAACGGAAACTGAGGGTAGTGCTACCAACTATTTCAGCAACTTAAGTATCACTGAGCGTGACACCGTGAAGTGCTATGCACTTTTTTTAGTAGAACACTGCACTGCACTTATTAAGAACATTGTGGAACTTGAGGGTTCACAGTACATCCTATGTCACAAATTATACTCGTTATCAGAGCTAGAGAACACCTTTTTGTTAGTTAGCAGAGGCATATTTAGAGAAAAAACCTCTGCTGCTATTACTCAACTGCCAACACAGGTTAAGCAGTGTGCAATGAAGGAAGACCTAAAAAATGTGGGTTTGAAGTGTCACTCCAAAATACACAGTCTTAAGGATAAAGACACTGCAAAACAATTTTTTGCAACTACATATTGACTAATTGTTTGGTGTCAGAAATATAACAAACAACATCGTTAATGAAAAATTGTTTGCGTCTGTAGGAAGTCTCCCTTTGCTGGACACACTCACGCAGACAGAATTCCTGCAAGGCCATCTTGCTTTTCAGCAGCAAGTTTCAAGAATTTTGAAAGAAGGGCAAACTACTGATGTCCTCAATGTTTTGCATGATCTACGTGAGCAACATTCAACTTTTATGTCACAAGCTGTGTCCATACTGCGGATTCCCACATCAAATGCAGACAGCGAGCGGGCTTTCTCTGCATATGGACACATTTTAACTGATTTGCGGACAGGTCTAAAACCGAACAACATTGAGCTAAATGCTTGCCAAATACTTTGGTGCTAGCATGTAAATTTACACTGTTCTAAACAAGATATATTTTTTCTTGTGATAGGATTTGGTATTCTCATTTTCAAAACTTAATGATGAATTATTGTGTGTATTCTTAAGTTAGAAATATTAATTTTTGTGTCTACGCATATTGGCAGTTATCAATTTGACACTTGTTTCGGTAGTGAACTCTGTTTGTACAAAAATGTATATATATTTTTCTGTATTGTATCTTTTACATTTTGTAGTACTGTGTTAAATGTAACCATCAAATAATATTTGTAATGTGAATTTATATATAATTTTTTAGTTGCCAGTAATGTAAAATGTGAAAATCCTGTTTTTTTTTTTTACGAATTATTTCCTGTTTATTTACCTACAAGACACAATTCCATTGTTTTTTAGTTTTTTGCGCTGAATTTTCAAACATTCATGATGAACAGTAAAGTTTTTATTTACCACTTTAATGTTTTTATTAACCGCCTTAATGTTTTTAAGTGAATTTTTGTACATTTTTTAACAATTTTTAATGACGAAATTTGGAAATTTTATTTACCACTTTTAGGGGGCCTTACTTATATGCGATAAAATATGGTAACTACACACCCAACCGTACACAAACCAGGCCAGCACCTCTCAGCGCAATCTCCCGTACACAATGGGCTATTGTAGAATTGCCTAAGACNGGGGGGGGGGGGGTGTATTAGACTCCAGCCAATGCCACTAGCTCTCGCTAGGAGGGGGTCACAATTTCAACATGTTTCATCTTGTGAGTTTTGAAAGTGTCCATTTTTGTTATAAAAAATTTAATGATGGGCGGAATTTTGTAATGAAAATAAACGTTACAACTCTGCGGACAGGGAAGAGGAGCTTGTACTGCAATTAGAGCTACTGCACAAAGATGAATTCATTTTACTATGCTACACGCAGATGTAAGTAAATGAAAATTATTACACCTATGTTTAAGAGACGTTGCTAATACGCAAATTTGAAATGTCAGAATGTTTCACTACGAAGGTAAAAGTTAAGCTGTTTTTCTGCTCACAGAATTCCCTGATATATATCTAAACTCATATATTGTGTAGGTTCTTTTTCAATTTGTATTTCTACAAAACATTAAAACTCTGTTAAGATGTTTTTGAAGGGACTGTAAAAATAATGCATATTAACTATGAAAACTTCTTAATAAGGATTACATTACACATGTGGGTATAGATGAAGTGCAAAATTCTTCAACTTATTAAGCTCGAAAACCTTTTAACAGGGTATCACTGTATTTAAATGTTCCTCTATACCTACAGAATTGTAATTTATATTAGAGTGGAAACTCTATCCATCAAATTTCAGGGGTCCGACATAAAAATTCTATAGATGTGGACTTTCCGTTAGATGTGGACTAGACATGTTCATCAACCAAAACCAACCCAACCTACTTGTAACCTTAACCAACCTCATTAAACTTTATGTTGAACATATTGATAGGCCTATGTAAGGTATTTGTCAAGTTTAACTAAAATAAAACAATGCAAACGGTAATATTAAAGAAAACATTCATAATACAGTTCTTAAGGGAACCAAGAAGTGTTGACCTTATATGTAAAAAAAAAAATACAAATAAACAATCCACTCTAATTTTTTCTGGTATTCACACTCAAAATTAATAAAAACCGTATTTAAACACCTGTTTTGAAATCACAGCTGCTGACGTAGCGGAAGTATTATCTATAGAGCAGCTAACAACAGTCGCAGTTACTAGCCAAGAAATAAAAATGCCTTGAATATTGTGATTGATAAAGCGCATTGAATAGGGTTTCCTTAATTTTGCGTTGCCTTTTTCTATTTTTCCGGGCATATTCATGATTTACATTTATACATAATGCATTCCTAATTTTCATGAAAAAAAATTTTAATGAAAAACTTGCAAGTGTTGTTGACAACGTCACATCGCAAATCAATATCTCAAAAATATGGCACAGCTGTTCCTTGTTGGTTGTAACCAACATGGCTGCCACCATAAACATTGCAATTGTTTGCTGAACGTCTAAGAAAATTCTACAGTACATATTTAATTGTACACGTGTACTGTATTTCCACATTTTTTCAGTTTTGTTTTTGTGCTCTCAAAATACATAATGTGTAACATGAGACGTCTATTGTTATTATTTATTATTTTTTGTTACACAGTACAAGTGCAACATTGTGATGAAATCAACAGGTTATTTCGGAAGTGGTAAATTACATAAATACAGGGAATGGACAAAATAATATGAACACCATGCAATATAGTACATTGTTGCATGTTAGCAGCACTGCTTCCGTGTGTTATACACTTTGTTCCGCAATGGTTAAAACAAGCGATCGGTGAAATGTGTGATCTCTCAGACTTCGAAAGAGGGCAAATCGTTGGTGCTTGGTTAGCGGGAGCATCTGTGACGAAAACAGCTTAATTGTTTAAGGTTTCACGAGCGACAGTATCCGCGATAATGACGGCATACACAAAACATGGTAAAACATCATCGGCAAAAAGGAATTGTGGGCAGAACCCAAAGTTAACTGACAGAGACAGACGAACATGTTTTGGTACAAGAATGGGACAACATTCCGTTGGAAACTATTCAGATACTCTACGAATCTATTCCGCGAAGAATTGCAGCTATTCTAAAAGCAAATGGTGGCCCAACACCTTATTAATAAATAAATATTGTGTATATGTCAGGTGTTCATATTATTTTGTCCATCCCCTGTAGGACTAAATGCAGAGCAGTGAGACATAAGTGAAAACTATGTGTTGAAAAATTATTTTTTATTTGTGTTATTAGTATTACTTGTGTACTGTATACCGATTTTGTATGCCTTGGTGAATACGGTTGATACTTATTATACTTTTTGTTAATACTTCGTTGTTTAATGATTGGAGCATGTAATTTTCGGCGATGCTACAGAAATTTTTGTTAAATCGATGTGGTAAAAATTAAATTCTGAGTTCAGCAAAAATTGACTTTTTTTTAGCATTATTTACATAGGATTTTTGTCAGGACCACAGAAAATGTTCTGTGGACACGGACTTTTGGTCCATCCGTGTTCGATGGTTTGAGTTTCCACTGTACTACAATTGAGATTTACAGACATGTTTTATGACAGGATCTCTGCCTGGTACATTTCTGTGGCAAAGAAAATTTTTGTCTGTAAATCATCTTGTTTGTTCTCATTATTTTATAACTAAATAACCACAGAGATTTAAGTTTAGGTAAGAACGCCCCTAAGGTAAATACTCCATATTCACATTTTTTTTTGGTTTGATTTTACAACAAATTTCTTAAAATTGATAGCTTGCTAAAATGTTAGGAAATTCGTTTTAAATTTTTGTTAAGTCAGCCCTTATGAAATTGTTTTTCAACTTTGTTGGTTTCACAAAAGTTTATAACATTTTTCATTTGATGAGAAAAAGTCACATTTGCTATAAAATAGCCTGATCCACAATTTCGGGTACCTTTTGAAGAACAATAAATTTATTAATTTTCCCAAGCTTCATTTGGTGGGTTTTGGAAACACAATTGATTCTGGAAATAAATTATTTTGTATCACTAGCAGGCAAGCTTGATTTTAGAAAAGTAATTGTCAGCAGATTTTCGTGCAACACATGCTGATGAGAGATAAATATTACAGACAGTAATTTTGTGTTTTTTATAAATAATGTATTTTGAAACAGTTGCATACAGATTTAGAATGTTTGAAATTTACGTGACCTTAAAAAGTATTATTTCAACTCTTTATTTTGTTGGGTAAGAAATTTTGTAGAACATAAAGAGTGTGAGTTTAACTTTACTAAAAATATTTACCTACCTAGTGTGTTTATTACTTGCATATGTACGAACAGGTACATTTTCATCACAATTTATTCTTTCAGTTAAGTCAAAGCTTTCCAAGTTTTTATAATTTTGTTATTTCCATAAAAGCAATTTTTTCCACTGCTCTATCAATGATATTTGCCTCATAAGAATCGCAAAGCAATGCCTTCAGACCAAAGACGTGTAAGACCTAATTTTGACTGAATTGTGTGTTCATATCTACAGTTTAGAGGCTCTCGTGGACTGTAAATAGTCAACTCTTGATTCTGCAACCCTTCGCGGTTCCCGGGAAAAGGGTCATTATTCCAGGGATCTTAGAATAGAAAGTTTACTATCATTTTACTCTGCCTCTTATCAGATGGAGGAAAACAATCCTAATTTCCCTTCCCCCTCTTGTTGTCTCATGCAAATTTTTTAGCTTCCTATTTTGCTTATTTATTAAAGATGTAGCGGCACCTTTGTGACTGTCCAAGCTGGGTTGGTTTACTATTATCAAGTTGTCAGAAAAGAGCTTTAAATAACAAAAATTAGAGTATTATGTTTTATTTGTAACACGCACAAAGTTTTTGCCTTGCCCGTTGTCCTAATAACCTTCACATGCAGAAAAAAAAACTTTATCTGTATATGTACCTGTACTTAATCTATTTGTTCACAGCAGTCTCAAAGAAAGATAGTCTTAATCCTCCTTTCAGCAGTTCAGTCTAGTGTTATTATGCAGTCGCCGAGAGGACATGAGGTAACTTTGGCATGTCATGTATCGGCAGGCACGCATGGGTAAACATTGGCGACCTTGATGGAAAGGATGGACAGTCGTGTTAGTGAGTGGTGACTATTTTCAGGTCCTTCGCACTTCGGAGTTGTACTGTGGCGAAGAGAATTGCAACAATCAGCAACAAAAATAAATGCAACAAACGTAGTTTGTAGCCTATTTCCTTCAAGTTTTTTATTTTTTAATCAGATTTTTTAAGGTTCTCCATAACAATTATGTTTTACTTCTGGGAGATTATCATCAGGGTTGTTATTTGACTGTATTTATTTCAATTTGGTACATCAGTTTTGTATTTTACTAGCTGTGCCCGCGGCTCCGCTCGCGTAGAGTACAGAATTATTGTTTAGGTTTTTTTTTTAATAAAGTCCATGCATTTTATGCTTTTTCCTGACAATGTCTGCGCTTACTTTTCAATTTCAATGAGTGCAAGGGGAAAAACTTTGTCATTGAATGTTGCTTGTGAATTAAATGGTAAAAACGCTTATTAATATTTCTATGTTATAGATAGATATATGCTACCGCAGAGTTTTTTTTAGGTCCTTTTATTTTACACAATTCTTTACTATGTGATATTGTTCCATCTTTAACGGTTTAGACAGCATATTGCAAGACAGCGCGGTGGTGGCAAACTTTTTACTGACTTGATTAACTATTATCGTCACTGCTTATTCCTCATGTTACTTTAAGGTAACAAAATATGTACTAAAACCTGGCCAGAGAACATAGCTATGAATTAAAAAAAAAAAGCATGTAAATTGGATAAATGGTTCTTGAGTGACAAGCGCACTGACAGACAGTCACAGAGAGAGAGAGAGAAGTTGAGTTTTATAATATGTATAGATTTCAAAACAAGTGTATAGGTTAAGTTTCCCTGCTACAGTGATCATACAAAGTGTTCCCTTTATATTCATTATAACTAGGGATGGGTCGAATAACAAAAAATATCGGTTCCGGTTCCGGTACCGATTCTACCATTTAAATATTGTTTCCAGTATTCGGTTCCATTTTGAATACTTCTTGCATTTTGCTTACAACTTCATTCAACCAATGCAGGTAAAATTCATTAAATGTTTTATTTAACCTACCGAAGAATAGAACAATAACAATGTGTGAAGATAAGATTTAATGTATACAGATAAACTTGTATTAAATTTATTTAATGTTAGTAAATACGTAATAAATTATTCTTTTTTTTTTTACATTAATAGGTGGTGATTGTGATATGTTTGGAAAATACTTTAACTAAATAACTGGCAGTGCTAAAAGCTGTGACTTTAACCTATTTTCATTAAAAGAATGTCAACAACTCCAGTGGGCGACCTGCTGCCTATTTCTTTTTGCTTCTTTTACCAGCTGGCTTCCTTTCTTTTTTTTGCTTCTTTTAAGTAGTGACCTGCTGGTTTTTTTTTTTTTTTTGCTGTGTTGGAATCCCACACCTCTAAAAAAAACTTCACTTCTTGCCTTCTCCAGCCCCCTTTTCTAGACTATTCTCTGCTGTACAGGGAAACAAAGAAGGCGTGGAGAAATGTATTGAGCTAGCAGTGTGGAGAAATGTATTGAGCTAGCAGTGTGGCTTACAGAGGTGGGCTGAGTGATGAAGACAGAGAAGGGAGAGGACAGTTTAACGACTACCACTCCTTAATTTTTTTTTCGTGTATGGCGCACCCCAGAATTTGTTTCCTTTATTTTTGGGGAAAAGGGAGCGCTATACAGGAGGTAGTTATTTTTGTAAGGATACAGTTTTGCAGTAAATTTATTGCTGTGTAGAAATGAGTAGTTGTTGTTAACATAAAACCGGTTCCGAGTCAAACCTCAAGAACCAGTATAAATTGGAACCAAAGAACCGAACCGACCCATCCCTAACTATAACATCATCGTACTGTAAGAGTTCATTAGTACCTAACATTTTCATGTTAAAAATTACTTGTGATGGGTGTTACTTTTGAATCTTCCTGTTCATAAACAAATTTGCCTACATTGTGTGTGTGTTTTGTGTAACAGTACATATTTTGCAAGTAACATTAGTCGTATCTGTTGCAGAACCAATGCATATACAAGGGTTGTTAAAAAAAAAAAGGTGACTTTTCAAAGTTCATGGGCGACGTAAATTTGATTATAGATATTTTTTTTTTTGTTATTATTTTAGTACACGTCCCAACATATGTTGACATTATCAGCCATTTTGCATTTTTAGTTTGTTGTTGACAGATATAAAGGTTAGAAGTGTTTTGGTGTGCTTGGCAATTTTTTGATATCGAAAAAAATGGATCAAAGTATCTGTATTAAATTTTGTGTGAAAAATAAAATTAAGTGCTCCGACACACTTAAAATGTTGACTGTGGCATTTGGGGAGTCTACTTTGAGCAAAAAAAATATTTATAAGTGGTACAAGCTCTTCACAAAAGGCCAAGAAGATGTTAATGCCGATGCCCGCCCTGGACGCCCCAGCACGTCAACAACTGATGAAAACATTGAAGCAGTGAAGAAAATTAATATGGAGAATCGTTGAATCACTATTAGAGAAGTTGCTGAGGATGTCGGCATATCGGTTGGCTCATGCCATGCAATTTTTTCGGATGTTTTGGGCACAAAACTTGTGGCAGCGAAGATTGTTCCAAAATTGCTACACTTTGATCAAAAGAACCGTCGCATGAGCATCGCTCAGGAGCTGTTGAATGACGTCAACAACGATCCAGATTTGCTCAAAAGGGTCATAACTGGTGACGAAACATGGGTTTATGGTTATGACGTCGAAACAAAAGCCCAATCATCCCAATGGAAGCGGCCAGAAGAGCCAAGACCGAAAAAAGCACGCCAAGTTCGGTCAAATGTGAAGGTTTGCTCACTGTTTTCTTCGATTACAATGGCTTAGTTCATAGTGAGTCACCTGTTTTTGAACAAACCTCGTACATAAAAAACAATTCACCAATTTTGTTTCAAGCCTAAGCTATTTGGATTATAAGTGTGTTCCCAAGAACAATATGAACTACGGACAGAAAAACCCTTTGGTTTGACATCTCAATCTGGCCGATGGGGTGGGTAGGAACCCACTCTCTGGGCAACTCAATAATTGTCTGCAGGGCACAGGGTGAAGCACTGCTTAAAATTAGTTGCATGGGCACTGTACTAGGAGCCTAGCTGTTTGCTGGGGTTCGCTGTAGTTAGTGTTACAAGTGCCGCACTACCTTCCCCACATCCGGGGGGGGGGGAGTGGCGAGACTGCACATGGAACGTGCCACAGGAGGTAAAAGGGAGAGTCTCTTGTCCTCTAAAGAGTTGACTGTAGTTCCCCTCTGGCATGCTTCAGCTTCCTTTTTCATGCTTGGTATCCACGTGGCTTCCAACCAGATCTAGTACATGTTTGGCCATTTTTTCACATCCAACCCAATGGTGAGGCATAAAGTTGGGTGACAGCACAGAGGTATGTGATAAGAGTACTGTAGGAGGGGCCACGGCCTGGCTAATCCAATAAAGGATGGGAAATGCCTGGGCAGCCTCCTGGAGGACAGTAACTGCCCTTGTGGTGCGTTGCCCATGTAGAATGTGTCCCTGTTCCTCGGGAGGGCAGGACATCGTCGGCAAACTCTTGATTCCCCTTGGAAGATTTGCATTCCACATCACTTGCGAGTATGTATTCTGAGCAGGACATTGCTGAAAGGGACAACAACAGGGTGGGGCGCTGCTCCTGTGTTACACAGCAAAGCGGGTTGTCACCATAGGATCCAAAGAACACACAAAGATGGAACTCCTTTTGGGTTAACGCCTGAAGGGTGAGGGAGAGGAAAGGATGGCATGTGCCTACTGGAAGTGTGTTAGCAGTGCACTAGGACGAAGTGGGATGTTGCTGGAAACAGGGTAAGAAGAAATACTAAGAGCGATAAATGCAGTCATTTTGGAATATGTCTGTTAATTGCCAAAACATTATAACACGCATTTCCAGCCTGTACCCTGATTTGTGTCTGAAGGTCTGAACCTAGGATGATCTTGGTAGACGCGGTGGCATGTGGGGCGAGGGTAAACTCGGACTGGCGTTACTCAGACCCGAGCATAAGGAATAGCTCAAAGCCAAAGAGACTGTGACATTGCGAGACTGACGTCTAAGGCTTCGGTGTGCATCTGGACAGAGTGACATTCTGCAAAAGAAAGGCGAGTCAACCCTGAACTAAGGACCCCAGTTCCAAGGCTGGCAGAGAGATGGCAGCTGAACACCAGGGTGGTGTGCACATTAACTGGCATGCCAGTCCCTGAGCATCACAGGAGGAGGGGCTGCCTGTGGCATGTATGGCCTAATGCTCTTCTTGGGAAGGGGCCACAGTGAGTCTAGAGCGTTGTATAGATGTTACAAGTGGTGCACCAAGTTAAATTGGTTCTCAATTTGTGT